>CANNZV010000206.1:0-266663 GCA_947561585.1 Caprella mutica
GGTATCTCTATGAGTACCAGGTAGAGGGTATCTCTATGAGTACCAGGTAGAGGGTATATCTATGAGTACCAGGTAGAGAGTATATCTATGAGTACCAGGTAGAGAGTATATCTACCTCTTATAGTAATTACTCTCGAATGTTAGATAGTATCTTCACTCTAATCAAAAAATAGCATAGTTCGAACATTTCAAGTAGCAACATATTTTCATATGGTAACGATATTGGCAAAGTTATAACAATATTGAGGAATGTTGCTCCAAGAAACTTAAGTTTTACCTGGTATGTAGAGTTCCTCTCTTTGGGAAATTTAATTTAAAATAGCCTGGTGTACAAGGGCCTCCTGTACAGGGAGACCAGTTAACGAATGATCATTAAATAATGTAAAATAATTAAGTGGTTAATTAGTTGGGGTCTAACGTCTGCTTGGAACCATAAATTTATATATCATTAAATGATATTGTTAGCTCGAGGAATTATATGTTATTGAAGCCGAATGTGGATATTATGTGGATATGTGGATAATCCATGAGCAAAGTGTTCTACTTTGTGTAGTTTGGTTAGAAGGTATAGAATTATTGCACATTATTCATTCACATGCTAGTGAATGGGTGTATAGAATCGACCAGATAATTAGATACAAAGTAATGGCAATGTAACTCATTAGGTAGCGCATAGTTATCATGTAGTAAATACGAAGATATCAATATATGTTACTATCTCACCTTTTTGTCATAAGAATCTATATCTTAGAAGTAATCAAACTTTAATATTGCTGAAAAACTATAAATGTTACCGACTTCAAATTATGGCAAATTATTGCAATGCTAGCAGTTCTTACTCGTGCCAAATCTCAAGAAAAAAATCACAATTATATTTAAGATAATTGAAAGAAATGGTGTCAGCTGATGATGTGTACTTTTTTGAGGAAAAGTATCCGCGTGATGCTATATTATTAAATATCACCTCCTGATGTGAAGGCATCAGCTTGGCATTGTATGTACAATTAATTGCTTATTGTATTTGTCTTAATTTGCTAATTTGTACTTATAAAATGATATACAATTTATATAGAATTAGAATCAATGAACATTATTTTACAGATATGATTTACTCTAACATTTTGATTTTAATTTCATAAACATTAGTTGTCTGTGACTTGGACAACAGCATTTTTTGGGGTTAATTTTCTTTAGTTTTCTTTCATCTTGTAAGTTACTTGTAAAATAAAACCTACATGTAAAGTAAGAAGTATAGGTTTTATTTACTATTTATTAATCTCATAGTCTTGTTTGTACGATATTATGTGTACACAACTGCCATAAATGTTGCATAAGTTCTGTGAATAAAAATTAAAAATAAACTATTAACAAATAAACAAGAATGGCATAGTTACTCTGGATTTTTTTTTTAAGTTTCTATAATGTGGATAAAGGAAAGGAAATTAATCAATTTTAGGACACACTCAGCTATTATAAGGACTTCCTTTACCGACTGTAAAACTCTTTTTTAGAGCTATAAAAACTTTTATTGGCGCTATTTCGACTACTTTCGTTAGAACTATAAATCCGGGATCTGATTATCAAGTATTGGTTCATAACTCAAGCACTTCATAATTCAAGCCCAATTCAAGCCTAGTGTCCACTTGAGAGCTGAGAGTGAAATAAATCTCGAGAGAACTCTCAGAGAGCAGCGTGTCCAACTGAGATAACTAAATAACTCTAGAGAGATACTGAAATATAATTTCAGCCTGAACACTCAGGCTTACTTTTAGCTGACTCTCGACATTTATTTCACTCTCAGCTCTCTAGTGGACACTAGGCTTCATAACTCAGGAGTTTTACTATATTGAAATATATTAAATATATTCATTAAATATATATAGTTAAATATTTACTCAATAATTATAAAAACTACATGGCCATATATAGTTTGAATTAATTTTAATCTAAATTCAATTTTATATTTATACGATATAATTTATTTGGCACTATCTTTGAATAATTAACGATAATCCAATAATTGGTGTCTTTCGTTACTTACTAATTACTTTTAGCATCTTTATCTTTTACTACATAGAGGAGCTTATCCAAAGCAATATTGTCAAATTTATAAATATTTACTTTAACTCCACGATTTCTGCCTCTAACATTTCAAGTGCAGCCCCATTTTCACACGATAATTATACAAGGTAAGGCAATAACAGAGGTATTGTTTCTGTGATGTTTATTCAATAAATAAATACCTTAATTTTGGTTAATTCTATATTGATTGATGATGAGTAGGCTTCCTATCAATGCTATATTTCTACCTTCCTTACGCTGCTATAATTAAGACAAGTCAAAGTATCTAGAAAGTTCACCAGCCCATGACACCTATCCTGACATCCATCTGGTGACTGTTATTTACTGGTGGTCAGAGTCTGACAGACCGAAGAACTTGTAGATGTCAGGTACCTGGCGACTGCCGACACACACCGAGGCAGCGTTGCGTTCAGTGCATGTCAGGTGAGACTCGCATGGACAGTCAGCAAAATAAATCTGAAAAACATGAAGTAATGTATAAACTATATATATTATATATCTTTTTAATGAGAGTCAGTTTTTACATTTAAATTTGGTTTTAATTTCCAATAACCGAAAAAGTATCTGATATAATTTAAATAAGTAATTATTAACTTTGATTCTCTCTCTAGTCTTTGCTTTATTTTCTCGAAGATTAAATTGAATTCTTAGTTAACTTGCAGGTTCTTTAGTCTTCGTATAATTATAATATAGATCTATTTTAATAGTTACAATATTTTCAACTTGATGTTTCTTCGTTCTAGTAAGGCTCACTTTACCCCCCCCCCCCCCCCTCACCTTGCTCTCCTGATTAAGTAGGTACGGGGTGGAGTCACAGAACTGCGCCCTCTGCTTGAGAGGCATGCAGTATGACTTGGCTGACATCATTGGCCTGGCGCAACACTCACCCTCACTGCAGTCACTCTCCTTGTAGCACACCTCCAGACTCTTGGCTAGGGGCAAATAGTAACTGCAAGTTACTTAATGTGAACTTTGTGTGGTATTTAAAAAAATTACATCTTTGAAAGGAGAATATTCGCTTTTTTAGTTCAGTAATTGAAACAGAACAAATGAAGAACCGTTTAATTAAGTTGGTTAATGAAATTATGACCAAGTTCGTTACTCGTGGTAATACCATATCTTAAAAATTTCGTTTAAAATATTAATTGTGTTCAGTAGGACCATAGGAAGGATATTTCAACAAAATTTCAGCTCATTCTGTTGGATAGTCTCTGAAAATATCCTATAAAGTAAGTCGAATTTATTCTTATCATTATGTATCCCAATGTAAATTAAGTGCTATCAATTCGAAAACCGATTTGATTTTCGAAATATTCTTTTCACACTTTAAATTCCAAACAAATTTCTAAATATTTTGAAATTTTCTGTTCTGAAGGTACAACCGTTTGTGAGTAATATTGACTCGAGTCACCGACCGAAAGACAGATGCAAATATTTGGCATAACAAATCTTTAAAGAACAAATATTCAAGATAAAAAATGTTTTAATTGACAAACTTTCACAATATTGCCACTCACTTACCAAATTGCCACTCACTCACCAAATTGCCACTCACTCAACAAATTGCCCCTTAGTCACTAAATTGCCACTCACTCACCAGATTGCCACTCACTCACCAAATTGCCTCTCACTCACCAAATTGCCACTCACTCACCAAATCGCCACTTACTCACCATATCGCCTCTCACTCACCATAATGCCACTCACTCACCATAATGCCACTCACTTACCATAATGCCCCTCACTCACCAAATTGCCACTCACTCACCAGATTGCCACTCACTCACCAAATTGCCTCTCACTCACCAAATTGCCACTCACTCACCAAATCGCCACTCACTCACCATAATGCCACTCACTTACCATAATGCCCCTCACTCACCAAATCGCCACTCACTCACCATATTGTCACTCAATATAATCCCACTCACTCACCAAATTGCCACTTACTCACCATATCGCCTCTCACTCACCATAATGCCACTCACTCACCATAATGCCACTCACTTACCATAATGCCCCTCACTCACCAAATTGCCACTCACTCACCAGATTGCCACTCACTCACCAAATTGCCTCTCACTCACCAAATTGCCACTCACTCACCAAATCGCCACTCACTCACCATAATGCCACTCACTTACCATAATGCCCCTCACTCACCAAATTGCCTCTCACTCACCAAATCGCCACTCACTCCCCATATTGCCTCTCACTCACCAAATTGCCACTCACTCACCAAATCGCCACTCACTCCCCATATTGCCACTCATTCACCAAAATGTCACTCACTCCCCATATTGCCACCCACTCACCATATTTCCTCTCACTCACCAAATTGCCACCAGCTTGGCACCATTCTGTTTGCATTGGATGGCACCGCCATGGCACCCTGTTGTTGCCACAGTGTCACCACAAAGACAGAGAGCAGCCACAGGCAGAGGGGGGATTTCTGTCGAAAAAATTAACATAGCAGTGAATTCTCTTAGATAATTAGATTAGATTAACCAACTCTTTATGTTGATATCAATATATTGTTTGCCACTTCCAATCGTTACCCAATGAAAAACTAATGCTAATACTATTTGTCTCTGTTTCTCTCTATTATTATATTTTATTATTATCTCTTTCTCTTCTAGGAAGTAGTGCGATGAATAAGACATAACATACCGTGAATTGTTTAATAATTACATAAATACACAAGAATTATATTCTCACCACTGTTGAAGACATAGATGCGGTAAAGTAGTTCTCGAACAGTAATGAGTTTTAAGTGAATCTCCTCTGACTCCTCTGAGGCTTCTGAAAGAGTAAGGAGGAGCCATCCTCTTTTATAGTCTAGTAGAGTCAAATATTGGGAGTCAAGATCAGAACTAAACCCCTGGCCAATATTGAGTCAGTGGATTATCCTGCATTTCGACTTCTTTTCCATAGTCTTTTAAGAGGTAAAATACAGTGGAAGATGCATATCTATGATTCTTATTTTCAAGTTAATTTGAAAATAAGGTAAACTCGTATGCTACTCAACTCGAAACTAACTTCAGTTTTTTGTGATTTCACGTTACAAAGCTACCAAAGGCAGTTCATTAAATTTAGAGGCCGTAAACGTTATTATTTAACCCATTGAAATTATGGATTCTCCTTTCGAAATGAAGAATTTATTTAAATAATTATTTAATCTTTTGTATATCCATGTGATAAAGTTATCCAAAATTAATTTATTTTTTGAAATAAAGTAAAATTTTATTTAAGTCACTGTCTTAGGAATGAAATAATTAGAATTATTACTTGCTAATATTATTCAAACTATACAATAACCAGAGCAGATCTACAAACAATTAAGACTTTCTTTGGAGATCTACTTGGATAAATTACTGACTAATTATTTTTTCGGACGTTTGAGTTTGTCGTTAAAATGCAGACAGTTAAAGAAATGTCATTTACAGAAGCATCATTTTTCTTTTGTACGTCCAAACCCCAGTCATAAACGAGAAAAAGTGATGGTAAATAAGAGGAAATTAAACTTAATATTCTACTCTGCCACAACAATTTTCTCTTTGGTGTATACATATGACATTATTTATTAAGTAAAAAATATAATACAATAGTACTATTTGAATTATAATTGTTATGAAACTCTTGTGATGGGATATTATATTTTAAGAAGTTAGGTATATAGTGTACATATAATTCATTGTAGACAATTCGATTATACATTTAGCAGTTTTGAAACCATTTAGAAGTTGTCTATTTACAATTGTCATCAATTGCAAGAAATTCAGCCACTGAATTATTTGAGCTAAGATGTGATGGCATTACCAAAAATATTATACTACAATAAGACACACTACTATCGCAAATTTCTATTTAACAAAAGTGTTTGTATTACCATCTGGTTTCAAAAGCGGGAACTAGAATTGAAATATAGTAAAGATAATCGAAGCATGTTGTGTGCGTGACGTCATGACAGCAACACTTAAAATCATAATTAAGACAATTAAATAAGGTAAAATTGTAAAAACTGTTTATTAATAAGTATAATGAAAAAAATGTATATACTTAATAAATTATTCAACCTGTTGAACCCCAAATTTCTCTTTAAATTTGTTACGTCACAAATCAATCAATTGTTGCAACCTATCAATATCGGTATTCCTAATAGGTTAGGTATAGTATTAAAGAGCAAAGCTTTGTGAGCTGTTGTCACAAATCGAGTGATTTGTGATCGTGGTGTCAGCAAGGCAACACACACAAATAGAAAATTGATGTTAATCAGTGCGAATAACATGAATGGATACATCACTGTCTTTATGAACGAAATAAATAAACAATTTATATAATATTAAGTTCTTCAATTGTTTTAAATAAGATTTTAGAGTGTTGCTGTTATGACGTCACGGTCACAATATACCTCGATGCAGGGCAAACACTTTTGAAACAGAAATTAGTGAAAGTAGTGGACCATATTATATATAGTATAATATATTTGGTATTACAAAATTGTTTGAGAATGAAGATCACTTAGAAGTCCCCACCAAGCAATTTAAAAAAAAATTTAATCAATGAGGCTAAAGTTTCTTTTAATTTTTTTGCAAACTCCATTAAATTTGATAGCATATATACATATTTAGTTTAGAGGGTATTCTTTTTTATTTGTCCAGATTCTAAACTAATTGAACATAATTTTTTAAAAACATAGTTGTTTATATTATTATCCCCAAATAATATGGAGTCTATAGAGACCAAAATAATTGGATGCGAAGTTATTCAAAATTAATATCAGGACAAATAAAAAAAAAACACTCTGTAAATGTCTTTAGAGATTTTTATAGTCAAAACTCTGCATACCCGATATACTTCCGACATGCTAATTTTCAGTACGAAGTAAAAGAATGTATACCGCTTGTTTTGAATGCCAATTATAGAAGTAGGTTGGCAAAAAAAATACTTTTTCTTCAGCGTCAGATTAGTGTTTCGTATAATTGTGGCACACAGAGTACAAAAAAAAAACAGAATTATATACGGTTTGCACATTAATGCTAGACTTTAGTTCTATAATATTATGTAATAAACTCATTTTGTTCCCGGAGCCTGGAGAGGACCTTTAACATTTGAACTATTCAACCTATATCCACTGCTAATGTCTGTTTGGCGACGCTTAAATCTGTTATAAACTACTTCAGCTACAAGAAGCATCAAGGAAGTAGAAAGGCCAAAGAGCAAGATGGCGAAGGCGGAGATCATTTGGGAGAATCCCAAGTCTTCGAAAGATGGCGGTTCAATGCAAGGTATTTTCACTCCCCACCAACTCTTGCGCACTCTGTTCAGTAAACCAGCACCACTTATTTTGATCAACCTGACGAAATAATTACTGGTTATAACAATACCATTTATTTAATATGTGTTCATTTGCTGAATTGTTCTGAATTAATTATCATTATTAATACAAATTTTTCAGACTAACATAACACTCACTGTTGATCAATTGCTCTTGAGAAAGGTAGATTCTTTCTGAAACCCAAATGGCCATAGGTGGGGAACATGGAAATGGGTGTCTCTCTGATGTTGCAGTTACCATTCAAAAGGAACCTCATTATGCTGTCATCATTGAAGAGGCCGTAATTTCCTTCCATGATGTGCATCATGCCAACAGCTTCTGAGGGAACTTGCAGGTATGGATTGCTAGCCATGCGACTCAAAAGCTTACGAGACCAGTCAGTGTTGAGTGACTGCAATAATGCGATATGATTAATTGAATTTTTATTACTGAATATTATCAAACTGCAGAAATTCTATTGGCAACTCACAGCAATTTGTTGCATAGCAGGAGTTCCCTTGACGACACCGATTTCCCAGTCATCTTTATTCGCAGCTTCCTCCAATGTCCTTTCGCATTAAGAAAATTAGATAAATTAAAGGAATCAATTAAAGGACTGATATAATGTGAAGTAATTGTTCAAGTTGATGTACCTAAAAGGATTGGTGTCTCCTCTAACTGTGAGACTGGAAGTGAGTGTTGCTGTATAAGAAGCGTACAGACAAACGCTTGAGAACCAAAATAACCAGAAAACGAAGCGCAGCAAACCGGAGAAAGGAGTCGTGTGATATCCTATAAAAACATCAAAAAAACTATTGATAATTGTTGATAGAGAAGAACTGCACTTCATGCTAATTATAAATTTTCAGTAAGTGTAGATATATATTCGTCAATATGTCATATGTATAATCTTGCCAATTTGTCCACAATTTTTCTCTAATAGTGTATTATTAATTTCTAGTTCCTTTTGTTTCATATTGACTACGTTTTAAAATATGGAAAACTAACTCAAAATGTTCATTAAAGCCAATCAAAATGTGAATCGTAACCGACATCCTTCACAAAAGTAGTAAGTATGGCCAGTTTATTACGAGTATTTTGGGCTAAATATACATATTTTACTATTTCTTATCTATATTACTTCAGCTTGTGATGTAATTACAATAAAAAATCAAACTATTATCTGGCTACCCACCTTGTTGCATTAGACATCCATAGTGCATGAAGAGAGTATCTTCCAAAGACTGGTTTGGATCACACTCTTGGTTTCCAGATTTAGAAATCTTCTTAAAGGAATATTCCTTGGAAAGAATTATCTTGAAAACAATTGATGAGGCTACTGTGACAAGAATCACTCCCAGCCAAGTACCCCAGTGAAAACCTACAATGTAAGTTGTCCATCTGAAAAAAATACTAATTAGCTACAAAAAAAGAATAGATAGTATGATAAAGTAGATTGATTTAACTCACATGAAAGTAAGGAAGCTGTCGTCATTCCTTACATAGACGACTTTTGAGAAGAAATCGATGTTTACTGAGAAATCCAATGCTTCTTTTCTGCCTTCAGTCATTATAAAACTTCCGAGGCCAATGTCGGCTTCCTATGGATGGTACATAATACAAATAAGTAGGCCTTTCTTTTATTTATTATATTTCGAAACAAAATTTACCTTTCTGTGGAGCATGCCGACTAAACCAGAGTAATTATCTTCTTTGCCAATTCCAAATAAATGATCATCTTCAAACTCGGGTAAAACGATGGAATATCTGTATGGAGAATTCAAATTATCTGAAACTTCTAACTCCATCATGGTAAAATACACTCGAGTTCGTTTATTAGAGGTGAATTTGTAACATTTTTCTCACGTGAAGTTCAATCTGTTCGCTACGATGTCAAGGATTTCCACCAAGAAACCTGTCACGTTCAGGTAAGGTCCTACTAATTTCCTGTAACAAAATCAGATAAAGAATAAAGTCAAGCGAAATTAAAATTAATTTTATTAAGAAAGTAAGTTTTGACATACTTAGGTTTAAATTGCATTGTTTGGTCTTCAGCAGCAGCCGTATCCTCTAAAACTTGATTCTTGAACATGAAGTACGGCATGTACTGTGATGATTAATAGGCAGCATATTATTATTAATTACAGAAAACTGTAGAGAAAAGTTATGAATAGCTTCATAGATACTCAGATATGTTTACTAACCGGGAATACTGCAATATACAGAGTGTTATCTTCAAAATTAAGTGGACCAAATCCAGGTTCCTGTGATAACTTCAGACCTGAATCCAAGGACCAATACCCAACTTCTGTGTGGACAATCGATTCGGATTTCAAAAACTGGTACACTTCACCGAAGAATATCCTCTGAGAGATCTGCCGAGATAAAAAGTAAGTCCGAGCTGTCCTCCAAAATTTCCTACAGTAGAACTCCTCTAAAGTGAATGTAGAGTCCTGGCAAAGAGAACTACCCCGGACAGTCTGCCATTAATGGCCATTAGTTTTCTAACGGATGGCCCTTTATGACAGACTATAGAAAATTTGTTCACTATTAAGGGTATTTCTCTTACTCAAGACTGTACATTCACTATAGATGAGTTCTACTGAACTTGTGATATTATTCAAAAAGTGATTTATTAAAGCTTTCTGATCAATATAATGTAAAAAGACTTACCTTTTCCAAATTAGCAAGATAGTACATTATACCCTCCGCGTTAATGTATCTAGGTGGTGTATTTCCCAGTACCATTTGCTGCACAAATCCTCTTGATTTGTTGTAGGTTCTGCCTATCAAATCTGCTGTCGAGTCGGAGAAATTCCCACCGATGAGCTGCAACAGAAACAACAAAATAATTCAAAGAGAACAGGAAATTGGTGATGTGATTGTAAATGAAGCTGATATTTAAAGAAAGACAATTAATTCAAGCTGTATATAAACTCTAGCGTTATCCTCAATAAAGTTAACTAACATTGAAAAGATCGTATTCAACTGTAAATTTTACATTGTACATTACTTTCTTTTGATTTATATATTTTGAAGTAATTTTTAAGCTTGGTGAATTTATAAGCTTAAATGAAATCATTCAATATTTATTTATAACAAATAATAAGCTTCACAATATTATTATCGTCATATTTTATATTGTTGCGTATTTGGTTAAATTAATAGAAAAAGGAAGGTTTATAATGTCAAATATTATTACCAATATATTTGTAGTTAAATGTAAAGAGAATTATAGGATATGGTTTATTTGTTTTCTTATTTAGGCATTTATAAACTTTAGCGTCCAAAATTGTCAACCATCTTATTTCTTTTGATAAATCTGTTAAATATTTCATACCAAAGCAAATAGAATGTGGTTGCTGTAAAACACATTCTAAATGCTTTTAGAGATTTTTCATCACCAATACACTGCAATATTATTTATGCATAAGAACTGCTAATTTTCAGTCCGAAGAAACAAATATTAAATATTTGAAAAAAGGTTGAAAAATTATTATATAAACTTTTATTTACTTCCCGTAGCTAAATCGAAGGCCGCACAGCAACGATTATTTATAAAATTCGAAATGGAAATATGCAAATTGAGCTAATATTAATCTTTTTCTTCACCGTCATATTAGTGTTTCGTACTATTGGGAACATTGAATATCAAAAAAATTATAAGCAAATTATTATTTTAGATCAATTATCCAATTTCTTAATTTTTTCACTTCTACAGTATTATGTAATAAACTATAATGTAAATAATTTGAATTCAAAAAACGAAAACTCACCCAGTAAATTCTCAGGTCCCAATCTTCCCAATGGCAAACTGGAAAAAATAAACATTTGAAGAGAAAATGAAAACAAAAATGCTAACTTTGATAGCTATAATGATATCAATGCAATACAAAACTGTTATTTTAATAATCCCAATACAATACAAAACTGTTATTTTAATAATCCCAATACAATACAAAACTGTTATTTTAATAATCCCAATACAATACAAAACTGTTATTTTAATAATCCCAATACAATACAAAACTGTTATTTTAATAATCCCAATACAATACAAAACTGTTATTTTAATAATCCCAATACAATACAAAACTGTTATTTTAATAATCCCAATGCAATACAAAACTGTTATTTTAATAATCCCAATACAATACAAAACTGTTATTTTAATAATCCCAATACAATACAAAACTGTTATTTTAATAATCCCAATACAATACAAAACTGTTATTTTAATAATCCCAATACAATACAAAACTGTTATTTTAATAATCCCAATACAATACAAAACTGTTATTTTAATAATTCCAATACAATACAAAACTGTTATTTTAATAATCCCAATACAATACAAAACTGTTATTTTAATAATCCCAATGCAATACAAAACTGTTATTTTAATAATCCCAATACAATACAAAACTGTTATTTTAATAATCCCAATACAATACAAAACTGTTATTTTAATAATCCCAATACAATACAAAACTGTTATTTTAATAATCCCAATACAATACAAAACTGTTATTTTAATAATCCCAATACAATACAAAACTGTTATTTTAATAATCCCAATACAATACAAAACTGTTATTTTAATAATCCCAATACAATACAAAACTGTTATTTTAATAATCCCAATACAATACAAAACTGTTATTTTAATAATCCCAATACAATACAAAACTGTTATTTTAATAATCCCAATACAATACAAAACTGTTATTTTAATAATCCCAATACAATACAAAACTGCTATTTTAATAATCCCAATACAATACAAAACTGTTATTTTAATAATCCCAATACAATACAAAACTGTTATTTTAATAATCCCAATACAATACAAAACTGTTATTTTAATAATCCCATTACAATACAAAACTGTTTTTTTAATAATCCCAATACAATACAAAACTGTTATTTTAATAATCCCAATACAATACAAAACTGTTATTTTAATAATCCCAAGACAATACAAAACTGTTAATTTAATAATCCCAATACAATACAAAGCTGTTATTTTAATAATCTCAATACAATACAAAACTGTTATTTTAATAATCCCTTTACAATACAAAACTGTTATTTTAATAATCCCAATACAATACAAAACTGTTATTTTAATAATCCCAATACAATACAAAGCTGTTATTTTAATAATCCCAATACAATACAAAACTGTTATTTTAATAATCCCAATACAATACAAAACTGTTATTTTAATAATCCCAATACAATACAAAACTGTTATTTTAATAATCCCAATACAATACAAAACTGTTATTTTAATAATCCCATTACAATACAAAACTGTTAATTTAATAATCCCAATACAATACAAAGCTGTTATTTTAATAATCTCAATACAATACAAAACTGTTATTTTAATAATCCCAATACAATACAAAACTGTTATTTTAATAATCCCAATACAATACAAAACTGTTATTTTAATAATCCCAATACAATACAACACTGTTTTTTTAATAATCCCAATACAATACAAAACTGTTTTTTTAATAATCCCAATACAATACAAAACTGTTTTTTTAATAATCCCAATACAATACAAAACTGTTATTTTAATAATCCCAATACAATACAAAACTGATATTTTAATAATCCCAATACAATACAAAACTGTTTTTTTAATAATCCCAATACAATACAAAACTGTTTTTTTAATAATCCCAATACAATACAAAACTGTTATTTTAATAATCCCAATACAGTACAAAACTGTTATTTTAATAATCCCAATACAATGCAAAACTGTTTTTTTAATAATCCCAATACAATACAAAACTGTTTTTTTAATAATCACAATACAATACAAAACTGTTATTTTAATAATCCCAATACAATACAAAACTGTTATTTTAATAATCCCAATACAATACAAAACTGTTATTTTAATAATCCCAATACAATACAAAACTGTTATTTTAATAATCCCAATACAATACAAAACTATTATTTTAATAATCCCAATACAATACAAAACTGTTATTTTAATAATCCCAATACAATACAAAACTGTTATTTTAATAATCCCAATACAATACAAAACTGTTATTTTAATAATCCCAATACAATACAAAACTGTTATTTTAATAATCCCAATACAATACAAAACTGTTATTTTAATAATCCCAATACAATACAAAACTGTTATTTTAATAATCCCAATACAATACAAAACTGTTATTTTAATAATCCCAATACAATACAAAACTGTTAATTTAATAATCCCAATACAATACAAAGCTGTTATTTTAATAATCTCAATACAATACAAAACTGTTATTTTAATAATCCCAATACAATACAAAACTGTTATTTTAATAATCCCAATACAATACAAAACTGTTATTTTAATAATCCCAATACAATACAAAACTGTTATTTTAATAATCCCAATACAATACAAAACTGTTATTTTAATAATCCCAATACAATACAAAACTGTTATTTTAATAATCCCAATACAATACAAAACTGTTATTTTAATAATCCCAATACAATACAAAACTGTTATTTTAATAATCCCATTACAATACAAAACTGTTAATTTAATAATCCCAATACAATACAAAGCTGTTATTTTAATAATCTCAATACAATACAAAACTGTTATTTTAATAATCCCAATACAATACAAAACTGTTATTTTAATAATCCCAATACAATACAAAACTGTTATTTTAATAATCCCAATACAATACAAAACTGTTATTTTAATAATCCCAATACAATACAAAACTGTTATTTTAATAATCCCAATACAATACAAAACTGTTATTTTAATAATCCCATTACAATGCAAAACTGTTTTTTTAATAATCCCAATACAATACAAAACTGTTATTTTAATAATCCCAATACAATACAAAACTGTTATTTTAATAATCCCAATACAATACAAAACTGCTATTTTAATAATCCCAATACAATACAAAACTGTTAATTTAATAATCCCAATACAATACAAAGCTGTTATTTTAATAATCTCAATACAATACAAAACTGTTATTTTAATAATCCCAATACAATACAAAACTGTTATTTTAATAATCCCAATACAATACAAAACTGTTATTTTAATAATCCCAATACAATACAAAACTGTTTTTTTAATAATCCCAATACAATACAAAACTGTTTTTTTAATAATGCCAATACAATACAAAACTGTTTTTTTAATAATCCCAATACAATACAAAACTGTTATTTTAATAATCCCAATACAATACAAAACTATTATTTTAATAATCCCAATACAATACAAAACTGTTTTTTTAATAATCCCAATACAATACAAAACTGTTTTTTTTAATAATCCCAATACAAACTGGGCGTCACCCAAGACATGCAGCAATGAATGATGTGGTAAAACGGGCTTTGCAGAGAGCAGGACTCCCTTCAGTACTTGAGCCTCCTGGACTTGACAGAGGTGATGGTAAACGCCCAGATGGTATTACTGTGTTTCCTTACATGAAAGGAAAGAGTCTGATTTGGGATTGCACGTGTGTCGACACATTTGCCGAGACACACCTCAATGATTCCGCAGTTGAGGCCGGATCAGCTGCCGGGGCTGCGGAGAACCGTAAACGTCAGAAATACTCCGCCCTTGGAGATGCATACATATTTGAGCCAATTGCTATAGAGACCACAGGAGCGTACGGTAGAACGACCTCCTTAATCATGAAGTCCATAGGTAGACGCCTTGTTGAGACAACGAATGATCCAAGGGAGTCTGCCTGGTTCCAACAACGAATGGCTCTTGCGATCCAGAGAGGGAATGCCTTTAGCATCCTCTCAGCCGCGAAGGAGAGGTTTTAGAGGGTCGGGTCCACCCCTTCAGGGAACTCAACCCCTCACTCGTAGTTCCTGAAGGAATTTCCTCTTCTGTAAAGATTTTATCCTTCTTGTTTTTAATGGAAAAATATTGTCTTTTTAAACAAAACAAAAAAAAAAAAAAAATACAAAACTGTTATTTCAATAATCCCAATACAATACAAAACTGTTATTTTAATAATCCCAATACAATACAAAACTGTTATTTTAATAATCCCAATACAATACAAAACTGTTATTTTAATAATCCCAATACAATACAAACTGTTATTTTAATAATCCCAATACAATACAAAACTGCTATTTTAATAATCCCAATACAATACAAAACTGTTATTTTAATAATCCCAATACAATACAAACCGTTATTTTAATAATCCCAATACAATACAAAACTGTTATTTTAATAATCCCATTACAATACAAAACTGTTTTTTTAATAATCCCAATACAATACAAAACTGTTATTTTAATAATCCCAATACAATACAAAACTGTTATTTTAATAATCCCAAGACAATACAAAACTGTTAATTTAATAATCCCAATACAATACAAAGCTGTTATTTTAATAATCTCAATACAATACAAAACTGTTATTTTAATAATCCCTTTACAATACAAAACTGTTATTTTTAATAATCCCAATACAATACAAAACTGTTATTTTAATAATCCCAATACAATACAAAGCTGTTATTTTAATAATCCCAATACCATACAAAACTGTTATTTTAATAATCCCAATACAATACAAAACTGTTATTTTAATAATCCCAATACAATACAAAACTGTTATTTTAATAATCCCAATACAATACAAAACTGTTATTTTAATAATCCCATTACAATACAAAACTGTTAATTTAATAATCCCAATACAATACAAAGCTGTTATTTTAATAATCTCAATACAATACAAAACTGTTATTTTAATAATCCCAATACAATACAAAACTGTTATTTTAATAATCCCAATACAATACAAAACTGTTATTTTAATAATCCCAATACAATACAAAACTGTTATTTTAATAATCCCAATACAATACAACACTGTTTTTTTAATAATCCCAATACAATACAAAACTGTTTTTTTAATAATCCCAATACAATACAAAACTGTTATTTTAATAATCCCAATACAATACAAAACTGTTATTTTAATAATCCCAATACAATACAAAACTGTTATTTTAATAATCCCAATACAATACAAAACTGTTTCTTTAATAATCCCAATACAATACAAAACTGTTTTTTTAATAATCCCAATACAATACAAAACTGTTATTTTAATAATCCCAATACAGTACAAAACTGTTATTTTAATAATCCCAATACAATGCAAAACTGTTTTTTTAATAATCCCAATACAATACAAAACTGTTTTTTTAATAATCACAATACCATACAAAACTGTTATTTTAATAATCCCAATACAATACAAAACTGTTATTTTAATAATCCCAATACAATACAAAACTGTTATTTTAATAATCCCAATACAATACAAAACTGTTATTTTAATAATCCCAATACAATACAAAACTGTTATTTTAATAATCCCAATACAATACAAAACTGTTATTTTAATAATCCCAATACAATACAAAACTGTTATTTTAATAATCCCAATACAATACAAAACTGTTATTTTAATAATCCCAATACAATACAAAACTGTTTTTTTAATAATCCCAATACAATACAAAACTGTTATTCTAATAATCCCAATACAATACAAAACTGTTATTTTAATAATCCCAATACAATACAAAACTGTTATTTTAATAATCCCAATACAATACAAAACTGTTAATTTAATAATCCCAATACAATACAAAGCTGTTATTTTAATAATCTCAATACAATACAAAACTGTTATTTTAATAATCCCAATACAATACAAAACTGTTATTTTAATAATCCCAATACAATACAAAACTGTTATTTTAATAATCCCAATACAATACAAAACTGTTATTTTAATAATCCCAATACAATACAAAACTGTTATTTTAATAATCCCAATACAATACAAAACTGTTATTTTAATAATCCCAATACAATACAAAACTGTTATTTTAATAATCCCAATACAATACAAAACTGTTATTTTAATAATCCCATTACAATACAAAACTGTTAATTTAATAATCCCAATACAATACAAAGCTGTTATTTTAATAATCTCAATACAATACAAAACTGTTATTTTAATAATCCCAATACAATACAAAACTGTTATTTTAATAATCCCAATACAATACAAAACTGTTATTTTAATAATCCCAATACAATACAAAACTGTTATTTTAATAATCCCAATACAATACAAAACTGTTATTTTAATAATCCCAATACAATACAAAACTGTTATTTTAATAATCCCATTACAATGCAAAACTGTTTTTTTAATAATCCCAATACAATACAAAACTGTTATTTTAATAATCCCAATACAATACAAAACTGTTATTTTAATAATCCCAATACAATACAAAACTGCTATTTTAATAATCCCAATACAATACAAAACTGTTAATTTAATAATCCCAATACAATACAAAGCTGTTATTTTAATAATCTCAATACAATACAAAACTGTTATTTTAATAATCCCAATACAATCAAAACTGTTATTTTAATAATCCCAATACAATACAAAACTGTTATTTTAATAATCCCAATACAATACAAAACTGTTTTTTTAATAATCCCAATACAATACAAAACTGTTTTTTTAATAATGCCAATACAATACAAAACAGTTTTTTTAATAATC
Source organism: Caprella mutica (assembly GCA_947561585.1). Lineage (NCBI taxonomy): Eukaryota > Metazoa > Arthropoda > Malacostraca > Amphipoda > Caprellidae > Caprella > Caprella mutica. The sequence continues at coordinate 18,051 of CANNZV010000206.1, forward strand.
CCAATACAATACAAAACTGTTATTTTAATAATCCCAATACAATACAAAACTGTTATTTTAATAATCCCAATACAATACAAAACTGTTATTTTAATAATCCCAATACAATACAAAACTGTTATTTTAATAATCCCAATACAATACAAAACTGTTATTTTAATAATCCCAATACAATACAAAACTGTTATTTTAATAATCCCAATACAATACAAAACTGTATTTCAATATCCCAATACAATACAAAACTGTTATTTTAATAATTCCAATACAATACAAAACAGTTTTTTTAATAATCCCAATACAATACAAAACTGTTATTTTAATAATCCCAATACAATACAAAACTGTTATTTTAATAATCCCAATACAATACAAAACTGTTTCTTTAATAATCCCAATACAATACAAAACTGTTTTTTTAATAATCCCAATACAATACAAAACTGTTATTTTAATAATCCCAATACAGTACAAAACTGTTATTTTAATAATCCCAATACAATGCAAAACTGTTTTTTTAATAATCCCAATACAATACAAAACTGTTTTTTTAATAATCACAATACCATACAAAACTGTTATTTTAATAATCCCAATACAATACAAAACTGTTATTTTAATAATCCCAATACAATACAAAACTGTTATTTTAATAATCCCAATACAATACAAAACTGTTATTTTAATAATCCCAATACAATACAAAACTGTTATTTTAATAATCCCAATACAATACAAAACTGTTATTTTAATAATCCCAATACAATACAAAACTGTTATTTTAATAATCCCAATACAATACAAAACTGTTATTTTAATAATCCCAATACAATACAAAACTGTTTTTTTAATAATCCCAATACAATACAAAACTGTTATTCTAATAATCCCAATACAATACAAAACTGTTATTTTAATAATCCCAATACAATACAAAACTGTTATTTTAATAATCCCAATACAATACAAAACTGTTAATTTAATAATCCCAATACAATACAAAGCTGTTATTTTAATAATCTCAATACAATACAAAACTGTTATTTTAATAATCCCAATACAATACAAAACTGTTATTTTAATAATCCCAATACAATACAAAACTGTTATTTTAATAATCCCAATACAATACAAAACTGTTATTTTAATAATCCCAATACAATACAAAACTGTTATTTTAATAATCCCAATACAATACAAAACTGTTATTTTAATAATCCCAATACAATACAAAACTGTTATTTTAATAATCCCAATACAATACAAAACTGTTATTTTAATAATCCCATTACAATACAAAACTGTTATTTTAATAATCTCAATACAATACAAAACTGTTATTTTAATAATCCCAATACAATACAAAACTGTTATTTTAATAATCCCAATACAATACAAAACTGTTATTTTAATAATCCCAATACAATACAAAACTGTTATTTTAATAATCCCAATACAATACAAAACTGTTATTTTAATAATCCCAATACAATACAAAACTGTTATTTTAATAATCCCATTACAATGCAAAACTGTTTTTTTAATAATCCCAATACAATACAAAACTGTTATTTTAATAATCCCAATACAATACAAAACTGTTATTTTAATAATCCCAATACAATACAAAACTGCTATTTTAATAATCCCAATACAATACAAAACTGTTAATTTAATAATCCCAATACAATACAAAGCTGTTATTTTAATAATCTCAATACAATACAAAACTGTTATTTTAATAATCCCAATACAATCAAAACTGTTATTTTAATAATCCCAATACAATACAAAACTGTTATTTTAATAATCCCAATACAATACAAAACTGTTTTTTTAATAATCCCAATACAATACAAAACTGTTTTTTTAATAATGCCAATACAATACAAAACAGTTTTTTTAATAATCCCAATACAATACAAAACTGTTATTTTAATAATCCCAATACAATACAAAACTGTTATTTTAATAATCCCAATACAATACAAAACTGTTATTTTAATAATCCCAATACAATACAAAACTGTTATTTTAATAATCCCAATACAATACAAAACTGTTATTTTAATAATCCCAATACAATACAAAACTGTTATTTTAATAATCCCAATACAATACAAAACTGTATTTCAATATCCCAATACAATACAAAACTGTTATTTTAATAATTCCAATACAATACAAAACAGTTTTTTTAATAATCCCAATACAATACAAAACTGTTATTTTAATAATCCCAATACAATACAAAACTGTTATTTTAATAATCCCAATACAATACAACACTGTTTTTTTAATAATTCCAATACAATACAAAACTGTTTTTTTAATAATCCCAATACAATACAAAACTGTTATTTTAATAATCCAAATACAATACAAAACTGTTATTTCAATAATCCCAATACAATACAAAACTGTCATTTTAATAATCCCAATACAATACAAAACTAGTTTTTTAATAATCCCAATACAATACAAAACTGTTATTTTAATAATCCCAATACAATACAAAACTATTTTTTTAATAATCCCAATACAATACAAAACTGTTATTTTAATAATCCCAATACAATACAAAACTGTTATTTTAATAATCCCAATACAATACAAAACTGTTTTTTTAATAATCCCAATTCATTACAAAACTGTTTTTTTAATAATCCCAATACAATACAAAACTGTTATTTTAATAATCCCAATACAATACAAAACTGTTATTTTAATAATCCTAATACAATACAAAACTGTTATTTTAATAATCCCAATACAATACAAAACTGTTATTTTAATAATCCCAATACAATACAAAACTGTTATTTTAATAATCCCAATACAATACAAAACTGTTATTTTAATAATCCCAATACAATACAAAACTGTTATTTTAATAATCCCAATACAATACAAAACTGTTATTTTAATAATCCCAATACAATACAAAACTGTTATTTTAATAATCCCAATACAATACAAAACTGTTATTTTAATAATCCCATTACAATACAAAACTGTTTTTTTAATAATCCCAATACAATACAAAACTGTTATTTCAATAATCCCAATACAATACAAAACTGTTTTTTTAATAATCCCAATACAATACAAAACTGTTTTTTTAATAATCCCAATACAATACAAAACTGTTATTTTAATAATCCCAACACAATACAAAACTGTTATTTTAATAATCCCAATACAATACAAAACTGTTTTTTAATAATCCCAATACAATACAAAACTGTTTTTTTAATAATCCCAATACAATACAAAATTGTTATTTTAATAATCCCAATACAATACAAAACTGTTATTTTAATAATCCCAATACAATACAAAACTGTTATTTTAATAATCCCAATACAATACAACACTGTTTTTTTAATAATTCCAATACAATACAAAACTGTTTTTTTAATAATCCCAATACAATACAAAACTGTTATTTTAATAATCCAAATACAATACAAAACTGTTATTTCAATAATCCCAATACAATACAAAACTGTCATTTTAATAATCCCAATACAATACAAAACTAGTTTTTTAATAATCCCAATACAATACAAAACTGTTATTTTAATAATCCCAATACAATACAAAACTGTTATTTTAATAATCCCAATACAATACAAAACTGTTTTTTTAATAATCCCAATTCATTACAAAACTGTTTTTTTAATAATCCCAATACAATACAAAACTGTTATTTTAATAATCCCAATACAATACAAAACTGTTATTTTAATAATCCTAATACAATACAAAACTGTTATTTTAATAATCCCAATACAATACAAAACTGTTATTTTAATAATCCCAATACAATACAAAACTGTTATTTTAATAATCCCAATACAATACAAAACTGTTATTTTAATAATCCCAATACAATACAAAACTGTTATTTTAATAATCCCAATACAATACAAAACTGTTATTTTAATAATCCCAATACAATACAAAACTGTTATTTTAATAATCCCAATACAATACAAAACTGTTATTTTAATAATCCCATTACAATACAAAACTGTTTTTTTAATAATCCCAATACAATACAAAACTGTTATTTCAATAATCCCAATACAATACAAAACTGTTTTTTTAATAATCCCAATACAATACAAAACTGTTTTTTTAATAATCCCAATACAATACAAAACTGTTATTTTAATAATCCCAACACAATACAAAACTGTTATTTTAATAATCCCAATACAATACAAAACTGTTTTTTAATAATCCCAATACAATACAAAACTGTTTTTTTAATAATCCCAATACAATACAAAATTGTTATTTTAATAATCCCAATACAATACAAAACTGTTATTTTAATAATTCCAATACAATACAAAACTGCTATTTTAATAATCCCAATACAATACAAAACTGTTATTTTAATAATCCCAATACAATACAAAACTGCTATTTTAATAATCCCAATACAATACAAAACTGTTAATTTAATAATCCCAATACAATACAAAGCTGTTATTTTAATAATCTCAATACAATACAAAACTGTTATTTTAATAATCCCAATACAATACAAAACTGTTATTTTAATAATCCCAATACAATACAAAACTGTTATTTTAATAATCCCAATACAATACAAAACTGTTTTTTTAATAATCCCAATACAATACAAAACTGTTTTTTTAATAATGCCAATACAATACAAAACAGTTTTTTTAATAATCCCAATACAATACAAAACTGTTATTTTAATAATCCCAATACAATACAAAACTGTTATTTTAATAATCCCAATACAATACAAAACTGTTATTTTAATAATCCCAATACAATACAAAACTGTTATTTTAATAATCCCAATACAATACAAAACTGTTATTTTAATAATCCCAATACAATACAAAACTGTTATTTTAATAATCCCAATACAATACAAAACTGTATTTCAATATCCCAATACAATACAAAACTGTTATTTTAATAATTCCAATACAATACAAAACAGTTTTTTTAATAATCCCAATACAATACAAAACTGTTATTTTAATAATCCCAATACAATACAAAACTGTTATTTTAATAATCCCAATACAATACAACACTGTTTTTTTAATAATTCCAATACAATACAAAACTGTTTTTTTAATAATCTCAATACAATACAAAACTGTTATTTTAATAATCCCAATACAATACAAAACTGTTATTTTAATAATCCCATTACAATACAAAACTGTTAATTTAATAATCCCAATACAATACAAAGCTGTTATTTTAATAATCTCAATACAATACAAAACTGTTATTTTAATAATCCCAATACAATACAAAACTGTTATTTTGATAATCCCAATACAATACAAAACTGTTATTTTAATAATCCCAATACAATACAAAACTGTTATTTTAATAATCCCAATACAATACAACACTGTTTTTTTAATAATCCCAATACAATACAAAACTGTTTTTTTAATAATCCCAATACAATACAAAACTGTTATTTTAATAATCCCAATACAATACAAAACTGTTATTTTAATAATCCCAATACAATACAAAACTGTTATTTTAATAATCCCAATACAATACAAAACTGTTTTTTTAATAATCCCAATACAATACAAAACTGTTTTTTTAATAATCCCAATACAATACAAAACTGTTATTTTAATAATCCCAATACAATACAAAACTGTTATTTCAATAATCCCAATACAATACAAAACTGTTTTTTCAATAATCCCAATACAATACAAAACTGTTTTTTTAATAATCCCAATACAATACAAAACTGTTATTTTAATAATCCCAATACAATACAAAACTGTTATTTCAATAATCCCAATACAATACAAAACTGTTATTTTAATAATCCCAATACAATACAATACAAAACTGTTATTTTAATAATCCCAATACAATACAAAACTGTTATTTTAATAATCCCAATACAATACAAAACTGTTATTTTAATAATCCCAATACAATACAAAACTGTTATTTTAATAATCCCAATACAATACAAAACTGTTTTTTTAATAATCCCAATACAATACAAAACTGTTATTTTAATAATCCCAATACAATACAAAACTGTTATTTTAATAATCCCAATACAATACAAAACTGTTATTTTAATAATTCCAATACAATACAAAACTGTTAATTTAATAATCCCAATACAATACAAAGCTGTTATTTTAATAATCCCAATACAATACAAAACTGTTATTTCAATAATCCCAATACAATACAAAACTGTTATTTTAATAATCCCAATACAATACAAAACTGTTATTTTAATAATCCCAATACAATACAAAACTGTTTTTTTAATAATCCCAATACAATACAAAACTGTTATTTTAATAATCCCAATACAATACAAAACTGTTATTTTAATAATCCCAATTCAATACAAAACTGTTATTTTAATAATCCCAATACAATACAAAACTGTTATTTTAATAATCCCAATACAATACAAAACTGTTATTTTAATAATCCCAATACAATACAAAACTGTTATTTTAATAATCCCAATACAATACAAAACTGTTTTTTTAATAATCCCAATACAATACAAAACTGTTATTTTAATAATCCCAATACAATACAAAACTGTTATTTTAATAATCCCAATACAATACAAAACTGTTATTTTAATAATCCCAATATAATACAAAACTGGTTTTTTAATAATCCTAATTCAATACAAAACTGTTTTTTTAATAATCCCAATACAATACAAAACTGTTATTTTAATAATCCCAATACAATACAAAACTGTTATTTTAATAATCCCAATACAATACAAAACTGTTATTTTAATAATCCCAATACAATACAAAACTGTTATTTTAATAATCCCAATACAATACAAAACTGTTATTTTAATAATCCCAATACAATACAAAACTGTTTTTTCAATAATCTCAATACAATACAAAACTGTTTTTTTAATAATCCCAATACAATACAAAACTGTTATTTTAATAATCCCAATACAATACAAAACTATTATTTTAATAATCCCAATACAATACAAAACTGTTTTTTAATAATCCCAATACAATACAAAACTGTTTTTTTTTAATAATCCCAATACAATACAAAATTGTTATTTTAATAATCCCAATACAATACAAAACTGTTATTATAATAATCCCAATACAATACAAAACTGCTATTTTAATAATCCCAATACAATACAAAACTGTTATTTTAATAATCCCAATACAATACAAAACTGTTATTTTAATAATCCCAATACAATACAAAACTGTTATTTTAATAATCCCAATACAATACAAAACTGTTATTTTAATAATCCCAATACAATACAAAACTGTTATTTTAATAATCTCAATACAATACTAAACTGTTATTTTAATAATCCCAATACAATACAAAACTGTTATTTTAATAATCCCAATACAATACAAAACTGTTATTTTAATAATCCCAATACAATACAAAACTGTATTTTAATATCCCAATACAATACAAAACTGTTATTTTAATAATCCCAATACAATACAAAACAGTTTTTCTAATTATCCCAATACAATACAAAACTGTTATTTTAATAATCCCAATACAATACAGAACTGTTATTTTAATAATCCCAATACAATACAACACTGTTTTTTTAATAATTCCAATACAATACAAAACTGTTTTTTTTTAATAATCCCAATACAATACAGAACTGTTATTTCAATAATCCCAATACAATACAAAACTGTTATTTTAATAATCCCAATACAATACAAAACTGTTATTTTAATAATTCCAATACAATACAAAACTGTTTTTTTAATAATCCCAATACAATACAAAAATATTTTTTTAATAATCCCAATACAATACAAAACTGTTATTTTAATAATCCCAATACAATACTAAACTGTTATTTTAATAATCCCAATATAATACAAAACTGGTTTTTTAATAATCCTAATTCAATACAAAACTGTTTTTTTATTAATCCCAATACAATACAAAACTGTTATTTTAATAATCCCAATACAATACAAAACTGTTATTTTGATAATCCCAATACAATACAAAACTGTTATTTTAATAATCCCAATACAATACAAAACTGTTATTTTAATAATCCCAATACAATACAAAACTGTTATTTTAATAATCCCAATACAATACAAAACTGTTATTTTAATAATCCCAATACAATACAAAACTGTTATTTTAATAATCCCAATACAATACAAAACTGTTATTTTAATAATCCCAATACAATACAAAACTGTTATTTTAATAATCCCAATACAATACAAAACTGTTATTTTAATAATCCTATTACAATACAAAACTGTTTTTTTAATAATCCCAATACAATACAAAACTGTTATTTCAATAATCCCAATACAATACAAAACTGTTTTTTAATAATCCCAATACAATACAAAACTGTTTTTTTAATAATCCCAATACAATACAAAACTGTTATTTTAATAATCCCAATACAATACAAAACTGTTATTTTAATAATCCCAATACAATACAAAACTGTTTTTTAATAATCCCAATACAATACAAAACTGTTTTTTTAATAATCCCAATACAATACAAAATTGTTATTTTAATAATCCCAATACAATACAAAACTGTTATTTTAATAATCCCAATACAATACAAAACTGCTATTTTAATAATCCCAATACAATACAAAACTGTTACTTTAATAATCCCAATACAATACAAAACTGTTACTTTAATAATCCCAATACAATACAAAACTGTTATTTTAATAATCCCAATACAATACAAAACTGTTATTTTAATAATCCCAATACAATACAAAACTGTTATTTTAATAATCTCAATACAATACAAAACTGTTATTTTAATAATCCCAATACAATACAAAACTGTTATTTTAATAATCCCAATACAATACAAAACTGTTATTTTAATAATCCCAATACAATACAAAACTGTATTTTAATATCCCAATACAATACAAAACTGTTATTTTAATAATCCCAATACAATACAAAACTGTTATTTTAATAATCCCAATACAATACAACACTGTTTTTTTAATAATTCCAATACAATACAAAACTGTTTTTTTAATAATCCCAATACAATACAAAACTGTTATTTTAATAATCCCAATACAATACAAAACTGTTATTTTAATAATCCCAATACAATATAAAACTGTTATTTTAATAATCCCAATACAATACAAAACTGTTTTTTTAATAATCCCAATACAATACAAAACTATTTTTTTAATAATCCCAATACAATACAAAACTGTTATTTTAATAATCCCAATACAATACAAAACTGTTATTTTAATAATCCCAATACAATACAAAACTGGTTTTTTAATAATCCCAATTCAATACAAAACTGTTTTTTTAATAATCCCAATACAATACAAAACTGTTATTTTAATAATTCCAATACAATACAAAACTGTTATTTTAATAATCCCAATACAATACAAAACTGTTATTTTAATAATCCCAATACAATACAAAACTTTTTTTTTAATAATCCCAATACAATACAAAACTGTTATTTTAATTATCCCAATACAATACAAAACTGTTATTTTAATAATCCCAATACAATACAAAACTGTTATTTTAATAATCCCAATACAATACAAAACTGTTATTTTAATAATCCCAATACAATACAAAACTGTTATTTTAATAATCCCAATACAATACAAAACTGTTATTTTAATAATCCCATTACAATACAAAACTGTTTTTTTAATAATCCCAATACAATACAAAACTGTTATTTCAATAATCCCAATACAATACAAAACTGTTATTTTAATAATCCCAATACAATACAAAACTGTTATTTTAATAATCCCAATACAATACAAAACTGTTCATTTAATAATCCCAATACAATACAAAGCTGTTATTTTAATAATCTCAATACAATACAAAACTGTTATTTTAATAATCCCATTAAAATACAAAACTGTTATTTTAATAATCCCAATACAATACAAAACTGTTATTTTAATAATCCCAATACAATACAAAACTGTTATTTTAATAATCCCAATACAATACAAAACTGTTATTTTAATAATCCCAATACAATACAAAACTGTTATTTTAATAATCCCAATACAATACAAAACTGTTATTTTAATAATCCCAATACAATACAAAACTGTTATTTTAATAATCCCAATACAATACAAAACTGTTATTTTAATAATCCCATTACAATACAAAACTGTTAATTTAATAATCCCAATACAATACAATGCTGTTATTTTAATAATCTCAATACAATACAAAACTGTTATTTTAATAATCCCAATACAATACAAAACTGTTATTTTAATAATCTTAATACAATACAAAACTGTTATTTTAATAATCCCAATACAATACAAAACTGTTATTTTAATAATCCCAATACAATACAAAACTATTATTTTAATAATCCCAATACAATACAAAACTGTTATTTTAATAATCCCAATACAATACAAAACTGTTATTTTAATAATCCCATTACAATGCAAAACTGTTTTTTTAATAATCCCAATACAATACAAAACTGTTATTTTAATAATCCCAATACAATACAAAACTGTTAATTTAATAATCCTAATACAATACAAAGCTGTTATTTTAATAATCTCAATACAATACAAAACTGTTATTTTAATAATCCCAATACAATACCAAACTGTTATTTTAATAATCCCAATACAATACAAAACTGTTATTTTAATAATCCCAATACAATACAAAACTGTTTTTTTAATAATCCCAATACAATACAAAACTGTTTTTTTAATAATCCCAATACAATTCAAAACTGTTTTTTTAATAATCCCAATACAATACAAAACTGTTATTTTAATAATCCCAATACAATACAAAACTGTTATTTTAATAATCCCAATACAATAAAAAACTGTTATTTTAATAATCCCAATACAATACAAAACTGTTTTTTTAATAATCCCAATACAATACAAAACTGTTATTTTAATAATCCCAATACAATACAAAACTGTTATTTTAATAATCCCAATACAATACAAAACTGTTATTTTAATAATCCCAATACAATACAAAACTGTTATTTTAATAATCCCAATACAATACAAAACTGTTTTTTTAATAATCCCAATACAATACAAAACTGTTTTTTTAATAATCCCAATACAATACAAAACTGTTATTTTAATAATCCCAATACAATACAAAACTGTTATTTTAATAATCCCAATACAATACAAAACTGTTTTTTTAATAATCCCAATACAATACAAAACTGTTTTTTTAATAATCTCAATACAATACAAAACTGTTATTTTAATAATCCCAATACAATACAAAACTGTTATTTTAATAATCCCAATACAATACAAAACTGTTTTTTTAATAATCCCAATACAATACAAAACTGTTTTTTCAATAATCCCAATACAATACAAAACTGTTATTTTAATAATCCCAATACAATACAAAACTGTTATTTTAATAATCCCAATACAATACAAAACTGCTATTTTAATAATCCCAATACAATACAAAACTGTTATTTTAATAATCCCAATACAATACAAAACTGTTTTTTTAATAATCCCAATACAATACAAAACTGTTATTTTAATAATCCCAATACAATACAAAACTGTTATTTTAATAATCCCAATACAATACAAAACTGTTATTTTAATAATCCCAATACAATGCAAAACTGTTATTTTAATAATCCCAATACAATACAAAACTGTTATTTTAATAATCCCAATACAATACAAAACTGTTATTTTAATAATCCCAATACAATACAAAACTGTTATTTTAATAATCCCAATACAATACATAACTGTTATTTTAATAATCCCAATACAATACAAAACTGTTATTTTAATAATCCCAATACAATACAAAACTGTTATTTTAATAATCCCAATACAATACAAAACTGTTATTTTAATAATCCCAATACAATACAAGAAAGTATTTTCGATTGGTTTAATGTTTCTCATCACATTACAGTAAGTAATCCATATGACAGTAAAAACACAAAGATTTTTTTTGCAGTCTACAATAGACTATCAGTTTTCTATGCATCTTTTGACTCCAGTATAGAGAAGTAAGCTCTATATAGTGACCTAGTAGTAATTCATTTCAGAAGAGTTTTGCTGTATATGATATATTTAAGTATATACGTTATATTTTAGTTATATTTATGTTATATTTAAGCTATATATAAATTATAATTGCACTATACCTCTAGTGGAAGAACTCTCTTTACAAATGTCTATTTTCTCCTTCATTCTGGATGAATTGCAGTCTCCAGTTGGTAAGCCAGCCAGCATCAGGTACTTTGCCAGTACTTGGTACTCCTGATTCGAAGAATCTGAACAGTAAAAATGATACTAAAATGAAACTAATAGAAAACAAAAAGGAATTATGAAGTCAAAGGTATATCTGTTTTAAGTTAAATGTGGCCATTTAATTAAAATGAATATGATTTACATATTCTCTTAACTAATTATTATTATTGTGCATTGTTTTATCTTATAATGCGAAAACAAAAATTTTGATATACTGTAGTGAACCTAGTGCAAATTAAAAATTGATATTATAAGACATAGTTATTGAAGGGTCAAAGCAATTCTTTATTTTGGAAATATAGATTGAATGTAATATCAAAATATTTAGTCAATTAATTTTCTATATATTATTGAATCATAATTAGTTGCATTTTCTAGACATCTACCTATCTATCATTTATTACATATAATATTATCCAAAGCGTTAACTAACAATAACAATCTTCACAGCTTTATGTTTATGAACTGCAATTCAAATATGAATATATCTATGTATTTTTCACTAACTCTAAAATAACATGTCTCTCTTAAAAAATGTGAATGTCTATTATTGCTTACTTCCTGTTTCGTGTAACCCCAAACTCAGAAAGTCCGTTAAAATACCATCTAACTATAATGATTGTTCCTATAATCTAGATCCATATGTTTGTTATTCAATGGGGAAACGGACTTTTCCCCGTCTGACTTTTCCCCGCCAGACTTTTCCACGCCGGACCTTTCCCTACCGGGCTTTTCCCCGCCGGGCTCTTCACCGCCAAGAATTTAAAGTCTAATTATTACTCACAACACCACCTCGCACAAAATGTTAATTATATGCTAAATGTTTTTAAATGTATTTGAATATTTATACAATATTTATGACCGGATCCTTGAATGCTGTAACCACGAATCATAAATTAAATTATTTTATTTCAATCATAATTATAGTTCTACATCTGTCATTTTCATTAATTCAAATTGGTTATTTCTTGCACCAAAAATAGTTTAAAAAATAACTTACCAAATGATCTTATTTGTTATTACCAGTGATCTGATACAATTTACTTCTACATATATAGAAAGTGTTGAAGACTGAAATATTGTATAGGAACTGTATATTTAAATAATTTAGGTACAGTAAAAGCTCACTACATGTTTAATTGTTTTTTAGAATCACTAGTTATATCCTTTTACCAGCAATATAATAGTTTCGCGATACAGAATAATTTTCTACCAACTCCTTGAAACCATTTTTTACTTTTCATTGGAGAATTTAAGAGAAGATGTACGACATTATTTCTAAATCAACCTCAATCCTGACTGCCTGAAAAGTTTTGATTTAAGGATTTTTACACTCTAACTTATGTATTTTCATAATAATGGTGAAACCACTGAAAGTTCTTGAGATATAAATATTTAAAATGCATATTACAAAAAAACACTATTATAGAATGAGGCCACTATTAAGTGTAAAAAATCTATAGCTAGTTTATTAATGTCAAATTAATTAAATATAACTAAAATTAACGCTCTGATAAAACAAAAATTAGAACAATTAGTAAATGGATCATTTAAAATAGTTGGCAATGAAAATAATAAATACACGATTTGTATAGCATTAGAGCTGAGATAAACTGAATTAATCGAAGCTGCTTAGAGTTCCTTGCGACATTTAGCAATCCCTTACTATTGCCATAACGTTTGTACTTTGTAGCATCCCTGAATTTAATCTGAAGTTACAAAAGTACAGTCTTAAATTCAAAACCACCAATATGGACACACACATGAGTCAAAGATAAAAATAAGACTGTATTACTATTAAAGTCTGTTAATAAAATGTGTTATCTATTGATAATTTGTTTGTTTTATTAAAAAAATATACATTGATAGCCCATAATACAAATATTTTATTCGTCGGGGAAAAGTCCGGCGGGGAATAGTCCTGGCGGGGAATAATTCGGCGGTCCTAGTGCCTATTAAATGTATAGGACTAGCTATTGATTATTGTACTTTGTGAACTACGCCTATTCCTGAGTGACCGAAAGTTTCGGTCTCGGAAAACTCGGTCTCGTTTTATAATGACTTTATTGAAGAACAATAATAGAAAAGTTGAAATTATAAATACTAAAATGTGTAGAGTATTTATTGATAACGAATAACATCATAATTAATTGTCTAAGACTGTGGTCCTGCAGATAAAATAGACCTGGCTATCAGAGGGATCACATCTACTCATAGTGTCCTCTCTCCATGCACTTCCCGAATCTTTACCCGTAAGCCAAATTTAGTAAAGTGTATTTTTATTTTTGTGCCAATATATAATAACATGTTAATGTTATCATATATATAAATTCAACTATAAACCCATTAACATTTTAAAGTCTAATGTCAGTTCTCAAACAACCAAGAAATGGTCATAACATAACTTATAGTTTCGAATTAACTTTCGTGTGCAATGAACGATAATAATCTCATTAGATTAGGAAGGTACATATTTTAATTACATATGATATAAAAACTTAATTGTTTAGAAATTGTTTCATATGAATATCATAATAACTCAGTAGTTTAATTAACTGTCACAAATTAGTGATTTGTTCGATTAACTGATATTAATTAATTATATACTAACCTTCACCTCCTATAATACACACACTCACAAAACCAATCTTGGCAATGAGTGCAAAGTCTGCCAGAAACTTGGCCAGATTCATGGCTTGAAGAGCAGAATCCTGCGACTGCTTTTGGGATTCAGTCAATCTGGCCAAATGTTGCAACTCTGAAGTCTTGACATCGGTGTTTATAAAGTAATTCGTACTTAGAGTCACATATAAAGGTAATACCATTAGAAGAACAGTCAGAACTTTGCTAAATACGACCATATTCATCTCGATTATCTATTCACGTTTTCGGTTCTAATTTGTAAAAACTATAGATTTTAACTGAAATACACTGAATATTTATTGTAAATAGACATAGATGACATGTTATGTAAGGCAATGAAGTATGGTAGTAGTACTTACAATACTGGTTGTTTCAGAAGTAAGGCAACCACTTTTGCGTATCAAATAATTAATTGAATGTTTAAAATAATATTTGATTCTATAAACTGTAAATCATTTCGAAACTTGTGTCTTTTTCTTTCATTTTTGTATCAAGGCTGTTGATCGTATTACAGTAATCAGGCTCCGCAAAAAATGAGACTAATTTATCATTTGGAAAGAAATTGATAATGAATCGTTCAACTTTTTGGTTCAAGTTGAACGATTCAAAAATGTTTAAAAGTTCAAGGAGACTGGATGAACCTCTGATAAACCAGAACGAGGCTATATACGAAGATAACTTTATAAAAATTATCGAAAACACACTGATATACTTCAATGTATCGAATGCTGAATGATGATTTGAGAACAAAACCATTTCAAATGCTGAAACATCATGAGCTTACTGACCATCATGATAAGATGAGAGCTGAAAATTCTCCTGAGTTAGTTGAAGGTATGTTCTCTAACTTGGTGTTCACTGTTGAAAAGAAATTTATAAAGAAACAAAATATCAAAAGAGGGAAACTGTAAAACAAATCATTGTGATTCTCTCGGTTACCCGATAGGGTTTTTCGGGAAGGGGTGTCATCTGGGAAACCCAATGTGTGACACATGAATGCAATGCTGTCCATACCGCAGTATGCTCGTATTTGTAGTGATGTTCAAACCTGTTTTCTTCAAAAGAAAAGACACCCGACCAAGAAAATCAAAGTTCTCAGATTGGGGTGTTTCCTGCATGAGCTGATTGCCTTCCCTCCTCAGTGGTACAAATGTACTCCTTCACTCTCAGCCAAATCCACAGGGACCCAAGCGGAGCATCTCCTGGTGAGTGACAAGTTCCCTGGCACCTTTACCAAGTAGTATTCACGGCTACAAGTTCTTGTATGGACAACACACATTCTTTGCCTCCACCTTCATCCAATCGGGACTTCGCTGGGTATACTGGGACATATAAATAAATTCTGTAAAAATGTTAGTAGTAAACATATGCCCCATGACACTCGAGAGGTCTAGACTACATATGCCAAAAGAAGTCCCGATGCTACTTTTTGAACTAAAGTCAGAGAAATAATGATCTATGCTGACTTACTTTAGTGGAAAATTATTGAAAGTTCCTGAGTCTGTCAACAATGTGAGAAGTAATGAATCACTTTCTTTTGCCCGAATGAAGATACTTGTAGAAACAATACTGAACATGTAACTAATTTTTTGTGAATTTTCACATTTTTTCTTATAAATGCCGCATTTGTCACTGTCTACCAATAACAGTAGTACAGCTTAAATAAAGTTCATTTCAAATTGAACAGATTTTGATGGCTATATAATTTGAAAGGACAAGTTATATTCTTGTAATGTCACTTCCAGTATGGATGAAATGTGTGCCAATTTATACTTATGATCAAAATAGAAAAAAATCTCACTCGTTTACACATAAATTGTTCTAAAGTCGAATCAGTAATAATTGGAATTTAGTTTCACACTCAATTTTTACTTTATGATTTGATAAAAGAATACATTTTATAGAAAAAAACATCAAATGCTGTTAATAAAATGTGCAGTGAAGAGTTAACAGTTTATAACAACTATCACCCTGTTAATAAAGTGCACAGTGAAGAGTTAACAGTTTAAAACAACTATCACCATGTTAATAAATTGCACAGTGAAGAGTTAACAGTTTAAAACAACTATCACCATGTTAATAAAGTGCACAGTGAAGAGTTAACAGTTTAAAACAACTATCACCATATTAATAAATTGCACAGTGAAGAGTTAACAGTTTAAAACAACTATCACCATGTTAATAAAGTGCACAGTGAAGAGTTAACAGTTTAAAACAACTATCACCATGTTAATAAATTGCACAGTGAAGAGTTAACAGTTTAAAACAACTATCACCATGTTAATAAAGTGCACAGTGAAGAGTTAACAGTTTAAAACAACTATCACCATGTTAATAAAGTGCACAGTGAAGAGTTAACAGTTTAAAACAACTATCACCATGTTAATAAAGTGCACAGTGAAGAGTTAACAGTTTAAAACAACTATCACCATGTTAATAAATTGCACAGTGAAGAGTTAACAGTTTAAAACAACTATCACCATGTTAATAAAGTGCACAGTGAAGAGTTAACAGTTTATAACAACTATCACCCTGTTAATAAATTGCACAGTGAAGAGTTAACAGTTTAAAACAACTATCACCATGTTAATAAATTGCACAGTGAAGAGTTAACAGTTTAAAACAACTATCACCATGTTAATAAATTGCACAGTGAAGAGTTAACAGTTTAAAACAACTATCACCATGTTAATAAATTGCACAGTGAAGAGTTAACAGTTTAAAACAACTATCACCATGTTAATAAATTGCACAGTGAAGAGTTAACAGTTTATAACAACTATCACCCTGTTAATAAAGTGCACAGTGAAGAGTTAACAGTTTAAAACAACTATCACCATGTTAATAAAGTGCACAGTGAAGGGTTAACAGTTTATAACAACTATCACCATGTTAATAAAGTGCACAGTGAAGAGTTAACAGTTTATAACAACTATCACCCTGTTAATAAAGTGCACAGTGAAGAGTTAGAACAACCTCTTCTACTTATCATAATGAAACACTCCATTTGCACATTAATCATTTAGCGTTCCTCTATTAACCGTTTATCGTTCCTCTATTAACCGTTTATCGTTCCTCTATTAACCGTTTATCGTTCTTCTATTAACCGTTTATCGTTCCTCTATTAACCGTTTATCGTTCCTCTATTAACCGTTTATCGTTCCTCTATTAACCGTTTATCGTTCCTCTATTAACTGTTTATCGTTCTCTTCATCATAATTATCATAACTAGTCAAATAAATTTTGTATGAAAACCGGTTTTCTGAACGATGAAAAGTTGATCTTATTCGAAATAAATTATAACCAGTAATTCGCCGCCATTTAATATCAACTATGACAGTATATATTTCCCCCGCCTTCACAACTGTTATAAAAAGTAACTGAATAAAATAGATGACACAGCGAAGGGAGGGTGTATGTCAGCACTGACAAGGTGAAGGTACAACTGACCTTCGTTCAGCTGTCATATCATTCTCCCTATTATCATTTATCAACATTATTTCAACCCCATCTACATTATTTGATGAATCGATTCTTTGA
Organism: Caprella mutica; assembly: GCA_947561585.1. Taxonomy (NCBI): domain Eukaryota; kingdom Metazoa; phylum Arthropoda; class Malacostraca; order Amphipoda; family Caprellidae; genus Caprella; species Caprella mutica. Next base: position 36,604 of record CANNZV010000206.1, read on the forward strand.
ATATTTCACGGTGAGTGAGAGACCCATTAACAAGCCAGCCACTGAGAGACAGCTATTGCCATACCTATGTACACCTATAATTATAGGTGCTACTGCTAGACAGCTATTGCCGTACCTATAGGTGTGAATACACCTATAATATTGCTAGACAGCTACATTGCTATACCTATAATTATATATATAATTACACCTATAGTACTGCCTATAGTTACACCTATTACTATTAGACAGCTATTAAACACACCTATAGTTGTAGCTATAGCTATACACCTACTTACACCTTTTAACATTGGATAGCTATTGTAAATAACATTTAATGAGTGAAAATAATAATGACGAATATTTCTTTGCAGGCTATTTCTAACTTTTTCTCCAGATACTCAGCAACCTTCAATAATTTGTTGCTGTTAATTGACTTCCTTTTGGATGTTTTTCTTCAATTTAATCATCGTGTTTTGTTTATCGTAATGTTAACTTTCCCTTAGGTCACCCCCATATATTATTGTCTGGTATGGTCATTGACTAGGCCCGAACAACAAGAGACCAGTTAACATGGCTTGTTGTAAAATGTATAATGCGTATAGTTTTCGTAAGCGATAGGAGCAATGCTGTGACAGTCAATGGAGAGAGATGTCGAAATATGAACAGTACTTTTCTTAAACCTTAACCTTGAATCCAGAAATCTTGCAAATCAACCAAATCGCTAATTTCCGAAAAAAATAGATCTCTCGGCAATGCGATGTACACTGATCTCTTAGATCATAAATTTAAACTTACCCGATTTTTATCTATGGAGAAAAGCTGGAGCAAATAAAGATAACGGACCAGAGTCCGTTATCTTTACTTGGTTAAATTCTGGTCCGTTATGTTTACTAGCTTCATTTCTGGTCCGTTATGTTTACTTGGTTAAATTATTAAATATTTGACGAATAATTGGAATAAGAATATAATTTTGGAATCATAGATACCACAGTAAAGGATTCAAGCAAAAGTTTTTTTTCCATTTTATGACCTTTCGTTCTTCACAACTTCAAAATGGATCACGTCTTTTATCAATTCTTTCAATTGATAAAATATGCAAAATTAATGTATAATCATTAATATTATCATTTTTAAGGTTGTATTTTTATAAAATTCTAAAGCAACTATTTTTTAAAACTAAAAAAGAGTTTTCTGGTCGTTAACATTACTAGCTTAATTTCTAGTCCGTTATTTTTACTTGCTCCGAAAAGCTTATATTGATAAACCAAACACAATCCCTCGATTGAAGAAAAACGAATATAATGAAATAAGGCAAATTACAGACAATTTTGAGAAACGATAAAAAATTTAATGTCGCAAAAACAGACTTCACTTAACAGATTTATTTTCAACATATAAAAACTATAAATTTAATTAATATATTGTCATTAGATGTTCTTAATGGAATGAATGGAGCATTCTATCTGACCCACCCTGTATATAGCAAATTCAATGCAAACATTACCTTAGCTAAAATCTATGTTAGACTAATGGCAAGAGTGAAATACTGCCTGCCTGCACATTGTAATGCAATATTAAGGTACTTCCATAGCTCATATAAATCAAACCTATGTACTCACCTCGCTAGCCACTCAAACTATATTCAATAATAGATTATTTGTATTTATTAACACTGGTATTTAGTCATGCTTATTAGAAACTATGTGTATATGCATAATATATACTAGAACAATTCTTGCCAATATACTTACCTGAAACACATCAAATTACTTAATTATTATGTATTAACTGCTCCATATTTCTATATGTTTATGTACAGTAAATATTATTCACTTATCTTTTTAACTGCATTTCTTTACAACAGTGCTGTTATAAATTAATATCTAAGTAATGTGTATGAAACTTATACCATAATATTAAGACACCATATGACATCTTATTTCTCACTCTAAAATCTTTAAACTAAAACTCACATTAATTGATTCACCACACCTACTCACAATTCACTCACTACACATTCACTTCACTCACTAATCATTCACTTCACTCACTAATCATTCACTCACTACACATTCACTCACTAAACATTCACTCACTAATTATTAACTCACTACACATTCACTCACTAATCATTCACTCACTACACATTCATTCACTCACTAATCACCTAACATTCACTCACTAATCATTCACTCACTACACATTCACTCACTACTCACCACATTCAGATTCAATTTTGCTCCATAATGAAGTAGCGGTTTAATCATAAGAAGAAACCAGGTGGATTGAGAGGAGATCGCCCATGTGCGAAGCCTTTCACAAGGGTTATCCACATCCCGGTAACTCCCACACGTTCATTCCTATATTTGAATAATGGAAAAGTGACGCACGGGAATAAAAATGTCACGCCATCAAGTATCTTACCAAGTCAACAGGAGTTACGGAAGCGGAAGCTGGTCTTAATTCACCCCATGGTCAGCCATGGTTACGGAGGCTGCAACTCGCTCTGATTCCCCCTCCATAAAGATGACTTGGCAAACTTCAAAGGTGGGTCGACGACCGAAGGCTCCCCATTTTTCCTCAGACATATTATAGAAGCCTTACTTGAGCTTCTCCCAGAAGATCAACCTTCACTCCCCCTGCTCATCAGCCAGGGGTTCTCGACCCGGTTGTGGACAAAAATTCTGAACAAATTGATTTTCATCCTGCGGAGCGCTAGTTCGCTGTCCTGGCTGACAAAACCTCGCCAGGACACAGTGGCGCTAGTGGAAAGGATGTTTAATCGTGAGATGCGGTGTCCGACGGTGACCTCACATTGACAAACCGTCTTACCGCTCCGATCACAGCATTAGTTCTATACTTGTCTACTTCGCGCTGAGGAGCCATTCTGAGGGGAAATTTATCAGATACGACATGACCGTCAACTATCGTTATCTGCTCCCCTCCTGGCTTCATCACGATGAGATTAGGTTTGACAATATAACCACCACCTGCAAGTCAAAGTTCCTGCAAAACAGAGAACCCTCTCTGTCTTAGACGACCTGACAGGAAGCTAAGTATGTCATCATGGCGTTTCACGCGGACATGATGAGTGGTTTGACAAGCCTCTAGGATGTGACCGAGAGATGCGATAGCTCCGCAATGGGAGCAAATTAACTGGTACCCTGGCCTTCCTCTTAACAGCCTTAGAGGGGTGGGGAACGTAGTTCAGCGTACTTTGATGGCTTTGATGTAATCGCCCCCGCTAATCAACTACGCCCCGGAGGATATCCAGGATGCCCCTTTCGGGTAGTCTCCGGCCTGAGGAGAGATCCCCATACCATCGACCTTTCTTCTCAATGCAGTTCTCTATGCCCCTTAACACTCTGCCATGGTGCAACATTGTTGACCCTTGACAACTACCGTTCCAGATCAGTCTATAGCGTCGGTACATGGTCGCACTTATCTAGTTAGCGTCCTACTGGACAATTGGGTCCAATGTGCTTACTACCTTATCCTGTCGGGCTTGTTCGGCAAATTTTGTCTTAGAGAGCAGAGACTGCTAGCCGAGACCTTCGCTAATAACTTCAGCGAACAGCATGGCTTCCGGACAGTCCTTGGGAAGACGTAACCAGCTTTTTATAGCATTTGTTAGCCTCTTTTCCAACTGCCTTAACTGTGTAATGAACGCCTTGCCCAACACAAGTCCATGCTCGACCTGGGGAGTAAGGTGATTTATCAGTAAGTAAAGCCGTTATTGTGGCTTTAGGGATGCTTTTGTTAGATTGGTGATGCCTTCATCCAATATTTTACCGTAAGGGCCTACGCATTGTAGCTCAACCTGCTCAGCTCTGTTGAATGTGCTAGAATGGACGTACCACTTCTCAGCTCTCCGATCAACTTTGAGTGACTCTACAGTTCCCCGAATTTCTTCAAGCCCTACACATTTTACAGTGCTTAAACAGAGGTCCTTAAGATGTTGAAGCCCAGAATCAATCGACGCGACCAGGACTAAGTCGTCTGCTAAAACAAGCATGTTTACCAACTGAAAACCAATCTGAACCCCCACTGGCAGTTCTTTGCATCTTTTCAAGCTCTCTTCAAGGACGAGATTAAGCATTCATGAACTCGATGAATCACCTTGCTTTACACCTCAGTTAATCTTTGATGGTTTTATCTATTGTAACGCCAACGTAGTTCAGAGTCACGGTTGCCTCCCGATAGCCACTCATCAGGAGTGCTTTAAGAAGTGCCGGAACAGCAAGGCTCTGCCAATAGATTAATGCGAGTCGGAATCAAACGCCTTGATTATGTCGAGGGATGCAATATGGCTTTCGCCTGGTCTATACACCCCTGGAGAATCAAGAGATTCTCGGTGCAACCATCCACAGGGACAAATGCCTTCTGACGTTCGGCTATCGGGATTTCATCTGACAGTTTTTTTGGCTAGGATCCTGTGAAACAATCTCAACAGGTATCTCGAGACAGTTATAGGTCGATAGTCGACGGGCCTGGAGGCTCCAGCTTTCTTGAGATGAGCGTGATCAGTCCCTCCCCTAAATGCTCAGGCAGTTCCTCTGCCACTAGACACGGGTTGAACCTCTTAGCCAAAGTCACTGTGGGTAAGCTGGTTCTAGGTAAATTGCTCAAAAATAATTGTTCGAAAGACAATTGCTCGAAAACAAATGTTCGAAAAACAATCGGTCGAATGAACAATTGCTCAAATGACAATTGCTCAAAAAACAATTGCTCGAATGATCAAATTGCTCAACAGGTTCGAATAAATGAAATTCTGTTAATCATGAACTTGAATAACTTCAATTAGCTGCACCTAACCATTCTGGTTTCCAATTAATAATTTATAATAACTATACTTCATATATATCGCTATTTACTCTTAATCATTGTAATACTGTTTTTTATTTTTTTATTTATCAATTGTATGTTATTTTTATGGAACAGGAATACTGCACCAATTTTGGGTACTGCAAATTTCGTATTTTGTCAGTCAATCGCTCCAGTGGGCTCCGACTATATGTTCTTAGGGCTAGGTTAGGGTTAGGACTTAGCAACTGGGGCTATAGGAACTGCCAATTCCAGGAAGGAGCGGTTGTTCCTGAGACATATAGCATGAAATCGTGTATTCGTGCCACCTGTTTTTGTTTTTTTAATTTTTATCTTTTCAATAGTCTTTATGTCTTTGACTTGATTATCCAAAATTTCATTATTTGAGACATAAATCATTCGGGTAATTGTTCATTGGATAAATTGTCGAATGCAGCTAATCATGAAGTGGGATATCTTCGACTTGCTGCACCTAACCGTTCTTGTTTCTAATTAGTAATTAATAATAAATGTATCTAATTTATATTTTCTTAGCAATTGAATATTCGAGCAATAGTTAATTCGATAAATTATTTTTCGAGCAATTGTGTTTCGAGCAATTTTGTCTCGAGCAATTGCTCATTCGAGCAATTGTTCATTCGACCAATGGTTTTTCAAGCAATTGTTTTCAAGCAAATTGTTTTCGAACAATTTACCAGCTGCCGGGTACACTCTTACCGGCTAATCCAATCAAGACCAGTGGCTTTATTGGATATTCCCTTGAGTGACGAATCTATCTCTTCAATGATAATTGAAGACAGTTAGTCCACCTGGAATCATCTCTGGAGATGATCTCACGTATTTCAAGCTTTGTCTCAGTCTCGAATATGTCTTTTCAAAATCCTTACATGTCAGCTGGAGGTTCATGAGGGTTCAATTTTTCCCTGGCCTTGATGATGACATTATGGAAAGCGTTTTTCCTGTCATTGGCATGTAGGGATTGGAAGACCCTATAACACTGCCTTCTCCTATCCCGTCTGGTGGTTGGTGAAGCAGGGGCTGGTCTAGCATGCTATTTACCGTGCCTGTTGCAAGGTGGTGCTGTCTGTTTATTTTGTCAGGAATGTTCTGCACCGCAGGTGATATGACGGAGCTAGCTAGGTGACTCGCCAAACCGCTAATGAGATATGGTTCGGGACCTACATTGAATCTTGCTGAACCACGATCCAGAAGACTCCTTTCCATCCGCGGTTGTCCACCTCTTCGACAGCAGCCGGATTTTGGCTCTAGCAATAAAATTAGCAACTCGAACCTTTTAGTCGTTTGTCCGCATGCGAGACTTCACAACCTGTAAGGTTCAGTTTGCGCATAACGGTTCGAGCTGTTGGTTGACTGTGGAGGGGGGACAGTTCACCTCGAAAGGTTAGCTGAGCCTCCTCCCGAGCAAGGAGATCTTTCTCATTATTGGACCGGAACCTGCAATTCGCAGAGTTAGTTGCTTTTTCAGCAGCGGCATGGTACACACTACACAATGGGATGAGCCCTCTGCATATAGGTACTCCACCCTCAGTTGATTGTGAATGATCTTTCACATAGGGAGCACGTAAAATAAAGTTTATTTACTTCTATTGCCTGAGAAGCGCCTCTTCCTGCGCCCGGCATATTGATGCCCGACTTGTATTATGGGGTTTGAGAAATTAGCAGGATGCACCAGACCAGATGGATCGACAGCCTAAAGGTGCGGGGGTTCAGTTAACCATGTTGGCCATTTGCAGAAGAGCGTACACAAGTGTTACTGGGTATGCCACGAGGAGGTCTGGTCTCACTATCTTTCAAATGCCTAAGTGGTCGAGAAAGGCGTACAATGAGTGTTCCTTATGACCTGGTCAAATTTATCGGACAATAGAGTCATAGTCACTCACTTATTATCACATCTTAACTCACCATACCTTCCCTCACTACTCACCAAACCTTCACTCACCACATTTTCATTCACCACTCACCACACCTTTACTCATAATTCACCACACATTCACTCACTATTCACTCATCTTTTTTCACTCCTGTTCAGCTCTCCATTTACCATCAAATATTAAGGCCCCTCTCTCCTCACTATAATTTATTGCCCTGCACAAACACATGGGAAGCAATTATCATATCTTTTCCTTTATTTACTAACTCCTGCTATTACCTAACTTCATTGCCTAACTAGTCATTACCTAAATGAATGCAATAAATAATTATTACTTTCATTGATCTACACATCACAGTTATGCCTTTTTCTTAGCTAGACACTTTTCGATATCTAATTAACTATACTATATGCCAATTATTAATTGGCACAATCTACCCACTCCTCTAATTAGTGTGCAATGTTAATAGATTTATTGCATGCTTATCGTTACTGGGTAATGGTGAATGATTTCGTGCACATCCGTCTGATATAAATAATTGTCTGCACTGTCTATACGGTGACCGGACAATTGCCACTCGCGGACAATTGCCACCCCCGGACAATTGCCACCCAAATATTTATTATCAGGCCTCTTAACTTTAAAAATGGTGATAAAATATGTATATTATTTTTGTACGATTAATTATTAATTGTATACATTATAAGATAAAAAATTCATTCCACATTTAATATTTTTTTATAAAATTAATTATTCCCATAATTATAATTATATGTTGTTTTTGTACGAATTATTTCCATTATTCAATTGATCATGTCATTAGTAAATTAAAAATATCTTCCTTTATCAATGCTATCATTAATAAACAAATTTTCCTCTTCCATCCGTGAGTGCAACCACCGGTGCTTGTGAACACATTCCTTTTTAAGAGACTGCATTCACAGAGTAGCTTTTCTGCATCCATGAGCATTGTCACCCACGGTGGTAGGTGACTTTGTTAATAGAGCCACTTTCCTTTCTGACTGCTTCTTCAAGTCCCTTGGTAGTTAATTTCCTTTTGATGTCAGTGATATAGTCAACCAAATGACTGAAGTAGACGATATTCCATTAATAGAATTAAATTATATCGCCCGGAATAGGCCTCTATTTATAATTATTTGCTAAAGGAAAAACAATAGGTATTTTTTATTAAAACCAAGAAATTTAATTTACAAGTTAAGAATCCTGACAATGTGATTAGGGTTGTGACAATATGTTTTTAAAATCATAAATCCTGAAAATGTTATAGACGAAGGGAATTAAACAGTTTTGAATCGTTCTAAAGAAGTGGTATAAAGTATTCGATAACATAAGATTAAAAAAATTAAAGATTTAAAAAGCACATTCAGAAACCGAATAATAATATTTTTTTATCTTATAATGTATATAATTTATAATTAATCGTACAACAATAATAAACATATTCTATCACCATTTTTAAAGATAAGAGGCCTGATATTAATTATTTGGGTGGCAATTATCCGCGGGTGGCAATTGTCCGCAGGTGGCAATTGTCCTAGTACCATCTATACGGTCACACTGCACACTACTTCTGATAATATCCCATACTATAACCAATAAGACTGTACTGCATTAAACACCTTGAATCTTACCCATTTGACAAACCGAACAAAATTAAATGTAAATTAATTTTTTCTTATATATTTTTGTCCATAGAAACCAAAAATCATAACCGTTTTTTGTTGAAATTAATTCTTTTTGAGATATGAAGGTTTGTTGTACTACACACTTCATGATTAATTAACGACTTTGCAGGGTGAAGGGGGGGGGGGGGTACGTCCGCCATTGTAAAACACCTATTTATCAGTATCGAAATAATGAATGGAAAATATCACGGAAACTGGAAATATTCGATGTATATGTATTTCGGGGGCGTGGCGCCCCAAGCAAGATCATTAATCTATCATGAAGTGTGCAGTACAACAAACTAACGGATACAGCAAACTACATTACAGTTTCATGTAAAAAATCTTTAATGTTTGAGTAATTTCAATGAAAACAAAGAGTTTTTTCAATGTTCTCAATCCTTCAGTAATAAATAGGAAATAAATAACTTTAAACCCTCATAAGTATTAGTTTCTACAAAAAAACGGTTATGATTTTCGAATTTTATCGACAAAAATTTCATATAAAAAAAATTAAATTTGGTGGGGGTCGTCAAATGAGAATAATAAAGTTAAAAATGGTCATTTATTTGAATAATGAAATTACTTTTATTGAAATAATGTATTCTTTATACGTCTTTTGCAGAAAATAAAATTCCATAAAATATTTATATACTTTGTAATTGTAAAATCTTCAGATCAGTTTATTATTTGGAGTTAATAATTTTTGTAACTTTGAAATAAGAACATTAACATTTGACACATTTCTTCAGCTCAAAGGTTGTAGTGGTCAGCACGGAATGTTTGACAGATTGAGTAAATTCATTATTAAGAGAGACGTAAAACTTACCTAAAATACCCAATACAGGATTTAGAGCAATTATTTTTTCATTTCCCTGTGGTTTTGTTTATAGGTACAGAAGTAAAAATGATAACCTCAGTAGGGAAAGAGAAGAATGGGGTTAAACAGTTTTCAAACAATTTGTTTTTTCGTTGTCATAGATTAATGAGTTTGGTAGAAAATATAGTGAAGTTGTTTTAGAATTGATATATCTCATTGGTAGAGAGTAAAATTGGGAAATAAAGCCTTATAGAAATTGGATAAATGAGAGGAGAGGCATCATTTAGCTTGGTTAAAGGAGGAGTTCCCAAAAATCTCCCTATGAAATGTGAGCTTTTTAAACTCTCTTCTAACTATTGGTCACTCACTCTCTGTTTAATAGAGGCAGTTTGAAGTAAGAGCCTACAGAGGGTCAGGCGGGGTGAATTCTTGTCTCACTCTAGTAATTAGGCACCATCTTAAGTCTTAGTCGATGAAGATATCCCTCTGTCCTAGCGGTGGAGACAGAGCCCTGAACGAGTGACTCAATCTTGCAATTTCATGGGCGTTTCCGACGGCAGAGTCAGAGCCATAGTCAAAATAAGACAATATTTAACCAGCAACTGAAGCACATTACACAAAAGCTTCCAACGCTGCACGGCTATAATTCCACTAGCCATTGTACACCTACAATCCAAATTTTGAAATGGAGTGATGTGGCTATGACGAGTCCCCATCACAGCCGATTATACTTATGCATATGGCGAAGATGTGTAGTTGCTGGTGATTTCGGTATCCGACCATCGGATTTGTTTGTATGAAAAAAATGGAAAAAAAATCCACGGTATTTAAACAGAGCTAAATAGAAATAAATAAACAAAAAAAGAAAAAATTCTATTTTTAATAATTCAATTGGCCCTGAATCATTGGATAAATTAGGTAAAGGGTAAAGTGATAATTAACAGATTAGAATTAAAAATCGGATAAATATTCAATAGGCTATTATTGAAATATTTAATGAATACATTTTTAATATTTTGATGTGATTATTTTCATTAATAACATATTGAAATATTCATACCGACTTGAATTGGTTTATTTCTTGTTAGTTAAACACAGAATGTGTTTGATATTTTCTTTGTGTTTGTGATGGATGATCTATAATGAATTAAGAAAATTACTACTTAAGAAATTACTGACAGTAAAATAGAGAGAAAAAATGTGCCACAGTTAGTGGTCTGAAGAGAGCAATTTCCATTGTCTGAAATTGCATAGAATGCCATTAAGCAATTACAGGGCAATGCTTTGTACATGAATATCTAATGGTATGATCTGCAGTGCAAGATATCAATGTTAGAAGATAATCCTCTATATCTAATGGTATATCATTGCAAGATATCAATATTAGAAGATAATCCTCTATATCTAATGGTATATCATTGCAAGATATCAATGTTAGAAGAGAATCCTCTATATTTAATGGTATATCATTGCAATATATCAATGTTAGAAGATAATCCTCTATATCTAATGGTATATCATTGCAAGATATCAATATTAGAAGATAATCCTCTATATATTATGGTATATCATTGCAAGATATTCATATCTGAATATAACCCTCTATATCTTATGGTATGACAAATGTGTTAACTGACCAGAAATACATTTCAATAAAAAAAAATTGTGATTAATTTCCCAATTAGAATTGAACAAAAAGTAAACATGCATCATTAAAGTTTTCTTTGTAATTAATGCTACACTATTCTATCTGATGGCACTTCCCTATTTAAATATTAACTACCAAGTAGACATTGATGAGTGATGGGTGCATTATAATCAATATGTAAAGAGACAATGTAACAAACGTGTCACTCTAATGTTTAATAGCAATTAACAGTAAATATGAGTGGTGCCCTCCACTAGAACGTAATGACTACCTGCACCACAATTCACAACGTATGTTTATCTATATAGCTTCATGGCGTATGAGAGAACTATTGAATATATAAAACATTCAATAATTCACCAGCTGTAAATTGGCAATTATTCTGGCCCTCAAGACTCGAGTGAAAGAAGCTTCAGAATTCTTTAAAAGAAAGGAATGATAACTTTTGAGTACTTCTAATCTAATAGACTATACAGAGAAAGTGTAAAGGCATCAATTGGTGTGCAATCTGTCAGCAGTGAGAAAATACATAATTCATCTTTACTAATTTGAGGCTATGAATTTTGTTAAGCAAATTCGATACATATCAATTTCAAAACATTAGATACAGTTTCGTTATACTCTCATGTAGATGTGTATCGATCAAACGCACTGCGCCATCTGTTGAATCGTCATTAGCGCAATCATCAATCTTTGCGCGTTCGAGGGATATTGAAGTCAACCTTAAAGATATTTGTATTAGGTTAACTGTCCGGTTGAGTGTCAAGCCCATGTGTGACAAAATTTATGCTTTACTGTTTTATTGTTTACTGTTTTTACCTAAGCTGCTTGATTGAACAGTAGAGCAGTAACTATACAGCTTTACTGTTAAATAGAGCGATCTGAGTAAGAAACAGTAAGGAGTAAAGTATACACATTTTGTCACTATCGAAACCACCCGGGCGGTTATTTCTAGCCCCAATTATAACTCTTGCAGTCCCAGGTAACATTTGAATATTCTGGGAATGTTCCATTCGGATTTAATGTTTCCCAATATTCCCACATTCCATACTGATGCTCCCGGAATCTTCCTGGAACATAAGAATGGAATATAATTCCAATTGAATATTCAGGGAATGTTCCCTCAAGCTCATTAAATTCATAACATGTAAATTCATTTTTATGAATGTTCAGGGAATACTCGCTGAACATCAGTAAATTTATTCATTTTCGAATCTTTTATGGAATATTCAGGGAACATTCCCTGAATATTGACCAACCTTTACTTAATTCTATCAATAAAGTATTTCCCTGAACATATGTTTATTCATACTATCTTCTACAATTTAATGAAATATTTAGGGAACATTCCTGGATTATTGGAAAAATTGAAGATAATCCTAAACATTCATCTCTTCCGTGGGAGTATTCAAGGAATATTCCCTGAACATGAAATTTTCGATCTATCTTCTACTATTTAATGGAATGTTTAGGGAACATTCCTGGATTATCGGATAATACTTTAAATAATTATAAGCATTCATCTCTTCCTAGGGAGTATTCAAGGAATATTCCCAGAACATAAGATTTTCAACCTATCTTCTACAATTTAATGAAATGTTTAGGGAACATTCCTGGATTATCGGATAATACTTTAAATAATCCTACATATTCTTCTCTTCCTTGGGAGTATTCAAGGAATATTCCCTGAACATAAGATTTTCAAACTATCTTCTAAAATTTAAAAGGAATAGTTATGGAACATTCCTGGATTATTGGAAAAACTGAAAATAATTCTAAACATTCATCTCTTCCTTGGGAGTATTCAAGGAATATTCCCTGAACGTAAGATTTTCAAACTATCTTCTACAATTTAATGGAATATTTAGGGAACATTCCTGTATTATCGGATAATACTTTAAATAATTCTAAACATTCATCTCTTCCATGGGAGTATTCAAGGAATATTCCCTGAAACAAATGGTTTTCGAACTATCTTCTACAATTTAATGGAATATTTAGGGAACATTCCTTGATTATCAGAAAAACTGAAAATAATTCTAAACATTCATCTCTTCCTTGGGAGTATTCGAGGAATATTCCCTGAACATAAGATTTTCGAACTATCTTCTACAATGTAATGGAATATTTAGGGAACATTCCTGGAATATTGGAGAAACTGAAAATAAATCTAAATATTCATCTCTTCCATGGGAGTATTCAAGGAATATTCCCTGAACGTAAGATTTTCGAACTATCTTCTACAATTTAATGAAATATTTAGGGAACATTCCTGGATTATCAGAAAACTGAAAATAATTCTAAACATTCAACTCTTCCTTGGGAGTATTCAAGGAATATTCCCTGAACATAAGATTTTCAACCTATTTTCTACAATTTAATGAAATGTTTAGGGAGCATCCCTGGATTATCGGATAATACTTTAAATAATTCTAAACACCCATCTCTTCCTTGGGAGTATTCAAGGAATATTCCCTGAACATAAGATTTTCAACCTATTTTCTACAATTTAATGGAATGTTTAGGGAACATCCCTGGATTATCGGATAATACTTTAAATAATTCTAAACATTCTTCTCTTCCTTGGGAGTATTCAAGGAATATTCCAAGAACATAAGATTTTCAAACTATTTTCTACAATTTAATGGAATATTTAGGGATCATTCCTGGATTATTGGAAAAAGTGAAAATAATTCTAAACTCTTCCTTGGGAGTATTCAAGGAATTTTCCCTGAACATAAGATTTTCGAACAATTTAATGGAATGTTTAGGGAACACTCTTGGATTATCGGATAATACTTTAAATGATTATAATAATTAAAAGGAGTATTAAAGGAATATTCACTGAACATTACTAGAACCATACAATAATCTACAATATAATGGAATGTTTAAGGAACATTCCTGGATTATAGGAAAATACTTTAAATAATTCTAACAATCAACAATTTCAATTGAGTATTCAAGGAATATTCCCTGAATATAAGTTTATTTATTCTATATTCTACAATTAAGTGGAATTTTTAGGGAATATTCGTGGATTATCGGAGAATACTTTAAATGATTAAACTAAATAAATGGATTTCTTGAGGAGAATTTCCATAACATAAGTATAGATGCAAACAATATTCTACAAGTAAATGGAATCTTCAAGGAATATTCCTGAATTATCAGAAGATACTTTAAATAATTCTAACATTTTAGAATATCATTTGAGTACCAAAGGAATATTCCCTCAATATTAGCATATTCATACGTTCTTCTATAATTAAATGGAATGTTCAGGGAACATTTTTGAATTATCGGTAAAACAATAGAATTATTTTAAGTTTTACCGATAATCCAGGAATGTTCTACATTCCATTATATTGTAGAATATTGTTTGCATATAGTTATGTTCAGAGGTTTTTTCTTTAATACTTTGCAAGTATTATTTGTAATTATAAGAATATTTGTAATATTTGTAATATTCGTAATATTTGTAATATTTGTAATATTGTAATATTTGTAATATTTATAATATTTGTAATATTTAAAGTTTTATCCGATAATCCAAGAGTGTTCCCACAACATTCCATTAAATTATAGAAGATAGTTTGAAAATATTATGTTCAGAGAATATTTCTTGAATATTCCCAAGGTTTTTTAATTCAGAATTCTAATTAATCAATATTATTGCTACCTAGACTTGCAAGGGGTGTTGACTACTGAATTTAAATATATAAAAAAAATCTACTGAATATGAATATATAAAACAATTAAGGAGGATTTATTAAAATTATTCTGGTGTAATGTTAATGGTTATAATCATATATTAAAAACTTTCGATATGAGATAATCAATTTCTTAAAGTTTAAATCATCTTTTTATATCTTGTGAATTATATTTAAACCCCGTGCGAGGCTAAGCCATTTCTGATATTCGTTGAGTTTTGCAGTGTGCGTGACGTCATCACAGCAACACTCGAAAGTCAAATTTAAAGTAACTAAAATGCGTCAAATCATAATAATTTAAATTTGTGGTCAATATATGAATGCAATAATAAATTTAGTTTATTATTTAATCACATAAGTCTCTAATTTTCTATTTAATAGTACTGCCTTGATGACGTCACGTACACTAAGCACATGATTTGCCTCTGTCAAGTAAATGTTCAACTGGAACTGTTGAAACTTGATCAGTTCTATTTTCCATTTCACAGCGAGTGGTTGAGCGAATTGTTGTGCAATTAGTGAATCGAAATTGTTTGCTCCTTTCGTCAAATATGGAACAAATACTATTGAAAAATCAATTATTTTCAGTTCAACTTAGAGAATTATAGTAGCTACATTCAACGCTATTGAAAATAGGTAGAATGGTAAAGATTTTACTTTCAAAAACGTGCCCGTGAAATAAGTGTCTCCGCCATATTGAACAGCAGTTGTCCGCTAGATGGCTTCCTACCTACAGGTGGCTACTTGAGAGTGAACTGTGTCTACAGAAATTAACCAGTGCACTAAATTGTGTTCATCTGAGACATGATGTTCCAATTTCATGGAAAACCTCAAAGACTGTTCTGATTCCTAAAACTAGAAAACCAACATGTAAGCAACTAAGACCCATTTCGCTTACCGACACGTCATACAAATTGTATATGGCTATATGCAGAAACCAACTTAAGAATCACTTGAATGCCAATGGAAAGATGAGTGTGTATCAGGCTGGCTTTAGTACAGGCAGGAGAATAGAGGATAACTTGATGATTTTGAGCTATTGTCTAAATGAAAGTAAAAGAATGAAGAGAGCCCTTTACATTGCAGCTATAGATTTTGAAAAAGCATTTGATAGCTTAGACAGAGGTGAGATTGTGAGAACCCTGGTCAAATACAAATGCGATACAAGAATTATAGATTTAGTTAGCAACCTATACTGTGGTGATCACATTTCTCTGTATCTAAATGGTGATAATATTGGTGAGGTGGGACCAACAAGTGGTATCCGGCAGGGATGTACCCGTTCACCTCTGTTCTTCATCATGGTGCTAAATTATGTGATTGGAAAGATGGCTGATTCTGGTATAGGATTTAAAAATGATGTAGCTTTTATTACCTGTTTGTTTTTCGCTGATGAAGGGTTGATAATAGCTCAAAGTCTAGGTGAACTAAAAAAATTAGTTGGTATTCTCACAAAAACTGCAGCAGAAGTTGGTTTAGCAATAAATAAGAAAAAAAGTAGTGTTATGATGATTGGACATGTAGGTCAAAATTTGAACAAAGTTGAGGGAATGGAGGTAACATCTAAGATGCGATATTTGGGAATTGACCTCTGTGTCAGAAGAGATGTTTTCTTAGAACAATAAGAGGGTAAGATCAAAATGGCACAAAAGATGTCTAATATGACATACTCTGTCATAGCCAGATCATGCAATAAATTAATGATAGGAAAAAGCTTCTGGAACAGTGTTGCTCTACCAAGTATTCTGTATGGGAACGCTATGATCTGTTGGACGAAGACTGAGCTGTGCAAACTGCAGAGACAGGAGAATTGTGTTTGGCGAAAGATTCTTGGTGCACCAGGATACGCTCCTGTGTCTGCTATGAGAGGAGAAATTGGTGCCACATCAGTTATCTGTAAGGATATTAAAGCCAAACTAAATTATGTCAGACACATATTGAAGGGAAACAATGAAATGCTACTGGAAATTTTCCACAATATGTTTCAAGATATGCATGACAAATGGAGTAAAGTGATATTGGAATATATGTCACTTCTAAATATCAACAATCTGACAGAACTGGAGCAGATGACAGAGGGAGAATTGGAGAGGAGAGTTTCTGGTTGGGATGGTGAGGAATGGTTGAAGGAGATAGAGGAGAAAAGTACCCTGGAAGTGTATAGACAATTTAAGAGAGAAATAAAAGAAGAAAAGTTCTATGACAATACTTTTAGTTCTGTACTCCTGTTCAGAGCAAGAAGCAACTGTTTGAGATTGGGGTGAAGGCAGAGGTTTGAGGGTGGAGAGACTGTGTGTGTGATGTGTGGTGCTCCTGAGGAGACACTGAGTCATTTTTTGGTGGAGTGTACTGCATTGAGAGAGGTGAGAGAGAAGCATGGTATGAGAGATGTGTTGATTGAAGATATTTTACTCTTTAGTGGAAATAGAAGAACAAATGATGTAAAGAGACTTTTGAGTGATCTGTGGTCAATTAGAGAGAGAAAATTGAAAAGTTAAAGATCTGGTGAATTGGATGGTTTATTCTGGGTGTTTCAAGTGTGTTTGATATGTTTTAAAGGCAACAAGTTGGTGATCTTGCCATGGCTTTCCTTTCTTTAAGAAATTCTTGGAGGGTAATGTCCTAGATTGATAATTTTTTGATTGTTTGAATTCTTTATCCTTGTTTTTTTTCTTTTTTTAACAAAATAAAGTTCCTTTATTTTAAATTGATTATTTTATGAGCATTTTAGTGTTCAACTTCTAGTACATGTTTGATAGGTAGAGATTCATAATGATGATATGCAGTGATTGATCGGAGTGCTTTTACAAAAAGCTATACTCCTCTCACTAATCTGAATCTGAATCCTGCTACCCAATCGGAAGTTAGCCATATTGCAGCAGTAGCTAGTGAATATTACACTATTTACACAGGCTACCACCAAACTACATAGAGATGATTCTTATTGTCTATTGTGACAGAGCTACTCTGATATAATTAACTGTAAGTATAGGTATAACTACTTAGGTATCATCAAATTATATAGGTAGTTTAATCAAATTCCTATATCGTTTTACTAAATTAGGTCCGTAGGCACATGATCTCGAGCAATCTAGTATCTTAATAAACAATGAAAAAATGAATACATGTTGCAATAGTACCTACCTTGTTACGTACCTATGTGTAGATATGTTATTAATTTTACTCTCTTACAGTTATATTGGCTTATCGTTATTATTGTTTAGGTATGCTTAGTTACCTTTGTACTAGGGCTAGTTACGAATTATCGGTCAGTTCCATATCTTCGATCATATGAAAAACTATACTAGGAGCTACCTATCTCTAGACTATAGGTAGGGTAAGTTAGGCTTTGTCGGTCGGTTTCACATGTTCAGTCATATAAGAAAAAACTATATACCTAATCGGAAATTTATTTTTATTGGTATCCATGATACCTTAAGGTATCATGGATACCAATAAAAGTAATAATTTTTATATATTTTTTCTTATATGACCAATAATGTGATTGTGAAACTGTCCGATTATTCGAAACTTACCTACCCTAGGTACCTATTAATTATTATTGAATTCTTGTATTTATTAATGTATTATGGATGGTAACGGTGTCATATCATGGATATAAATTATTTAAACATTAGGCTAATTAATTCTTGTTAGGTACTACCCATGTAAATAAATCGTTTTCTCATCTGAGTCTATGACCGAAGATGTGGAACTGACCGATAATTCGTAATTTGCCCTAATATCAAGTTAGCTATGACAATTCATTATTATTCATGCCTATAAATTATAAAGTCATCAGTCTTGCCAATAGTTTTTTCTACTGTCAACTGATAGGTAAAATAAAAGTAATAATTAATGAGGTGATATAAAGAGTACCTAGAAAAATGACCTGCTGATAGGTATAACTGTGATCGAATTGACTCACTTCAGGGCAACTTTTTGATAACTCTATTTCTAGTAATGCATGAGCCATGATTTGAATTGAAATGTATATATTATAATTTATAGCTTTTGTTAATATTATCCCTCCCCATAATAAAGAGCATTGTGTTTTTATAAATACATATATAAATCCATCATGCTCAAGATTTTTTTTATAAAACTCAGTTTTCTTATACTAGATATCTTCCAAATACTCCAAAATTTTCCAAATACTCCGAAATTTTCCGAAAACTACCAAATTTTCCGATAACTACCAAATTTTCCGAAAATTACCAAATTTTCAGATAACTACCAAATTTTCCGAAAACTATAAAATTTTCCTAAAACATTTAATTTTCCTAAAACATTTAATTTTCCTAAAACATTTAATTTTCCTAAAACATTAAATCTTCCGAAAACATTAAATTTTCCGAAAGCATTAAATTTTCCTAAAGCATTAAATTTTCCTAAAGCATTAAATTTTCCGAAAACATTAAATTTTCCGAAAACATTAAATTTTCCGAAAACATTATTTTTTCCGAAAACATTAAATTTTCAGAAAACATTAAATTTTCAGAAAACATTAAATTTTCAGAAAACATTAAATTTTCAGAAAACTCAAACTTGTTCGAAGATCAAATTTTCTCTCAAGAAACTCATCCAAATTCATCCAAAACCTCAATTCTTCCAAAAACTCAAAATTCTTCCAAAAACTAAAATTTTCCGGAAACTCAAAATTTTACAAAACTATTTTACGGAAACCCTCAATTTCCGTTTTCTATTAAAAACCCGTTATTCATAACGGGATAATAACTAGCTTAAATCATAATAGCCAATACAGCTCATGCAATTGTAATCTCATTGTATACCCCTCTCCTGCAGTTCCAGCTCTTCTACTCTTAAATGACGAATAACGATGTTCATACTTCATAGCAAATTGGGTTCTCTTCACTGATGTAAATCAAAAAAGAAATAAGGAAGCATGTCACAGTAGCTACTACAGAAAATACGAAATCTTAATATTTTTTGGACAATCTTGATCGAAAAAGCTAGGTGAGTATTGTAGCAATTGTATTCTTATGAATAATTCATTAATAATATCTAGTTGATTAGCAATATCTAAAAAATTATTATTATTATTTTTTTTTTTTTAAATCATAGTTCAATCTTTCAGATAATTTAGTAATATTTTTAGACACCAATTAATTATTCATTGGTTCTTGAATGAGGCCAAACTTTCGAATGCTACTTCTAATATGCATCCTGCATGCAATAATCTATGGATACATACTTTATTTTAATTTCAGAGCATTAGTGCTCTTTTAACTAATAATAGGGTTAAAGTCTATTCTATTCTTAATTATTTTAATTATATCCAATGCTATTTATTTGCAGCTGCTACATCACTTTAATTTTTGCAGAATAATAGCTAAGCCAATTTCAATTACAGATACTTTGAGACGGACATCTTATAGGAGAATGGCTTTACAACTTCAGAGATCTACTCTGTGGTCGGACTGTGGGTGCGAGGAACAGGAAAATGGACGAGAAGAATGAATGAAGTTATTCCCTTCTTAAGGTTTCCCCTCTATTCGTTAAATCTGGTGTCTCATGTTCAGTAATCGATGAGACTATTTACTCAGCTATGCTGGGTAAGTTACAAATTGATGCACAGTTCCACATTTTCGATTATACTACCTATAAAACGAATATATTTAATATAACTTTTCTATACGTTATTTTTATTGGTCACCAATCTAAAACGTTCAATTTTATAATTTTTACTTCTATGATCGAGAATGTGGAAATATCGATAATTCGTAACTGACCCTAAATAGTGAACCTCAAATTATGACTATTTACAATTTGTTTAATAAGCCTGGTGGGGATCTATCCTGAAGCTGTATATGGCTAATGGAAGAGAATGAGAGTAGCGTCTCTTGGGTTTTTACGTGTTGTAATTTTCATTATGGATTGTCTTTTTTACTTTTACCAAGTTTATAATTTTACTAACGCTACTTGCAGTTTTAGAGGATAATGCTAGAGATATTCTCTTCAACTACGAGGTCTTAGAGATTTTGTGTTAGGTAGACAGGATCGTATAGGCTTTATTTGGAGACAATTTTGTCCTTTATCATCATATACCTTGGTAAGTGACTGTATTCACGATGTAGCTTTTCTGTATCCATGAGCATTGTCAACTTGCCCCAATCTAGAGACAACTTGCCCTAATCTTGAGACAACTTGCCCTAATCTTGAGACAACTTGCCCTAATCTTGAGACAACTTGCCCTAATCTTGAGACAACTTGCCCTAATCTTGAGACAACTTGCCCTAATCTTGAGACAACTTGCCCTAATCTTGAGACAACTTGCCCTAATCTTGAAACAACTTGCCCTAATCTTGAGACAACTTGCCCTAATCTTGAGACAACTTGCCCTAATCTTGAGACAACTTGCCCTAATCTTGAGACAACTGACCCTAATCTTGAGACAACTGACCCTAATCTTGAGACAACTGACCCTAATCTTGAGACAACTGACCCTAATCTCCAGACAACTGACCCTAATCTCCAGACAACTGACCCTAATCTCCAGACAACTGACCCTAATCTCCAGACAACTGACCCTAATCTCCAGACAACTGACCCTAATCTCCAGACAACTGACCCTAATCTCCAGACAACTGACCCTAATCTTCAGACAACTGACCCTAATCTTCAGACAACTGACCCTAATCTTCTGACAACTGACCCTAATCTTCTGACAACTTGCCCTAATCTTGAGACAACTGACCCTAATCTTGAGACAACTGACTCTAATCTTGAGACAACTGACTCTAATCTTGAGACAACTGACCCTAATCTTGAGACAACTGACCCTAATCTTGAGACAACTGACCCTAATCTTGAGACAACTGACCCTAATCTTCAGACAACTTACCCTAATCTTCAGACAACTGACCCTAATCTTGAGACAACTTGCCCTAATCTTGAGACAACTTGCCCTAATCTTGAGACAACTTGCCCTAATCTTGAGACAACTTGCCCTAATCTTGAGACAACTTGCCCTAATCTTGAGACAACTTGCCCTAATCTTGAGACAACTTGCCCTAATCTTGAGACAACTGACCCAAATCTTGAGACAACTGACCCTAATCTTGAGACAACTGACCCTAATCTTGAGACAACTGACCCTAATCTTCAGACAACTGACCCTAATCTTCAGACAACTGACCCTTATCTTCAGACAACTGACCCTTATCTTCAGACAACTGACCCTAATCTTCAGACAACTGACCCTAATCTTCAGATAACTGACCCTAATCTCCAGACAACTGACCCTAATCTTCAGACAACTGACCCTAATCTTCAGACAGCTGACCCTAATCTTCTGACAACTGACCCTAATCTTCTCACAACTGACCCTAATCTTCTCACAACTGACCCTAATCTTGAGACAACTGACTCTAATCTTGAGACAACTGACCCTAATCTTGAGACAACTGACCCTAATCTTGAGACAACTGACCCTAATCTTGAGACAACTGACCCTAATCTTGAGACAACTGACCCTAATCTTGAGACAACTGACCCAAATCTTGAGACAACTGACCCTAATCTTGAGACAACTGACCCTAATCTTCAGACAACTGACCCTAATCTTCAGACAACTGACCCTAATCTTCAGACAACTGACCCTAATCTTCAGACAGCTGACCCTAATCTTCAGACAGCTGACCTTAATCTTCTGACAGCTGACCCTAATCTTCTGACAACTTGCCTTAATCTTCTGACAACTTGCCTTAATCTTCTCACAACTGACCCTAATCTTGAGACAACTGACTCTAATCTTGAGACAACTGACCCTAATCTTGAGACAACTGACCCTAATCTTTAGACAACTGACCCTAATCTTGAGACAACTGACCCTAATCTTGAGACAACTGACCCTAATCTTGAGACAACTGACCCTAATCTTGAGACAACTGATCCTAATCTTGAGACAACTGACCCTAATCTTGAGACAACTGACCCTAATCTTCAGACAACTGACCCTAATCTTCAGACAACTGACCCTAATCTTCAGACAACTGACCCTAATCTTCAGACAATTGACCCTAATCTTCAGACAACTGACCCTAATCTTCAGACATCTGACCCTAATCTTCAGACAACTTGCCCTAATCTTGAGACAACTTGCCCCAATCTTGAGACAACTTGCCCTAATCTTGAGACAACTTGTCCTAATCTTGAGACAACTTGCCCTAATCTTGAGACAACTTGCCCTAATCTTGAGACAACTTGCCCTAATATTGAGACAACTTGCCCTAATCTTGAGACAACTTGCCCTAATCTTGAGACAACTTGCCCTAATCTTGAGACCACTGACCCTAATCTTGAGACCACTGACCCTAATCTTGAGACCACTGACCCTAATCTTGAGACCACTGACCCTAATCTTGAGACCACTGACCCTAATTTTGAGACCACTGACCCTAATCTTGAGACCACTGACCCTAATCTTGAGACCACTGACCCTAATCTTGAGACCACTGCTGTATGTAGCTATGTTCTGATATGTAGCTATGTTCTGATTCTCTCCAGTTATTTATATCTGTGAATCTCCATTACTTTAATGTAAGGAATAAATAGGGTGATGATTTCTCTTTAATTAAAGCGGAACAAAAAGGTAAAACATGAGGGATTACATACCAGATGAAAATTTCAACAAGTTATGTACTATTAAAAAAATCTGATCAAATTATGAGCGTTGAAATTAATTGATTGTGGAAAGAACATTAGAAAATTCTTCTCTCCACACCCAGCTATTGGTATCTAAACACAATTTTGTGACAGTGAAAAAAAAACTTACTCATTTTACACACGCAAAGATTAAAGCATTGTGAAGGTATGCGTAAATAATGTAAAAATTATCAAGCAGTTACATAGAAAATATATAAAGCAAAAAAAAAATAACATGGAGTATTAGAACTGTGTTTGTAGGCAAAATATACAGGGTGTCCCAGAAAATATTGCACCCAAATTTAAATTAGTATATATCAACAACTATAGAAGATACAGTTTTCTTTCAAGTATCGTTTTGTTTGATAAGCCTTTTTCCATCAACATTTAAATTTTCATAAAGATTTATGTATTGTTGTAAATATTATAACAATTTAATTAATGAGTGGTGAAAATGGCTTTGCACGTATGGTCAGAAAACGGACAATGAAGTAAATTCAAGCATTTAAACTATCTTCATTAGACATCAATCCCATAAATAAAATAAATTTATTTCCAGGTTTTTAAAGCACACAAATAACAAATAACACAAATTGACCATATGGAGAAATGTATTTAAGTATAGTTAGAGGTAATACACCGCTACTATGAAAATGGCACTAGCCGTAGGCATGCATGACATCGGCAACATTAAGTATTGCCGGCATTAATTGATTTGACAAAACGTCGGATTTGCACTGGCCAAACATCAGAACAAGTCGGTTACTCGTTGTTTTACTGTTCTGGGCCGGTAGACATCCGTGAGGTGGGCCAACGTTGGGCCTGTGCTGGCCTAATACATCGAGACCAGCAAGACAACGTTGGCTCAGATTTTAGTTCTACATTGGACCAATGTTTGCCCAACATTGCAATGTTTTTTTTTGGTACAAAAAGGAAGGCACAAGTTTAAATGTTAGCAAGAGTCATTCAGCCCACCCGTACAAAATGAAAGTCACAGTGAGATTTCAATTTCCACAGTGATAAAGTCGGTCAAAATGAAAATCAGGATGGATATTCTGAGAAGCATATTGCTGAATAGTATGATTAATTACTATTCCGTTCATATAAATTACATGTACAGGTACTTCTCTAATGACAATATCTTCCCCAAAACGAACATGTCTTTGCAAGAACCAATTGCCCTGATAAAATTGCACTATCGGGCCAACGTTGGTAAACGTTGGCAAAGTAAAGGCACCATCGGGAATTGGCACGCCACTGCTATTACACTCTGGGCCTAGGCAATGAAAACGACACTGGGCCAACGGTTGCCAAACAGCACTGGCCCTCTGAAGGAAAACATTTGTTAACCAATCCATTGATTTTTTGATGTACCAGTATATATATTATACTGGTCTACAGGTTCTATTTGGTAGTTATTGACAGACAATCATAGAAGTTAGGTGTAAACGATCTCTCCCAACTTCAATCCAACCAAATAGCCAATTTAATATCCTCAATTAAGTATATATTTGAAATTGTAGCAGTTTCTGGCAATTTAGTATACATAGGCCTGTTATCTCTTCAATTATTTACCTAACACTTAATTTACTTCATTCATAAAAATGAGCTTGGTCGCGATAGTTAATTCATATATTTAGTATGAAAAGTTATTTTTCCGTTTGAAATAATCATTCACATTGAAAATTGTACTTTCTATTCAATTTTAAATAAAAAATATTATTTTTTGGTTAAAATACCTTAGGTAAAATAATATATATTTGAGTTTGAATCGGCAACTGTTCTAATTTTCCCCTGATTTTCATCTGTGAAATGTATTTGTAGGACAGTTACTACATTGTTAGAAGTAACTGTTGTCTTCGCGTGTTCTGTATAGAGTAATCTAATTAATGCACCTCTTATATGAAAATAGTAATGGCCGTAGGCATGCATGACATCGGCAACGTTAAGTATTGCTGGTACCAATAAGTCGTTTATACGTGGTTATACTGTTCTGGGTTAACGCCTTTGCTTTTCTAACATTGAGATATTCCGGAATATTCCCTCGATATCAATATATTCTCTCATTATCTACTATCGTAAAATGATATCGAGGGAATATTCCAGGGATTATTGAAAATTAGTTGACCCACTAACGACCCTATAAACAACGGTCTATCGATTCGATATCTTCTTATGTTGAATTCAAATCTGGGACAGCGGATATATAAATTTCAATCGAATCAATACATGAAAAAAACCTGAAATCGGCATCATAAATCTCCTTCTATTTTAGATGTCGAATCAATATATAATTTAATACATCGAAAAATACTAACGGAATCGATAGATAGATATTTTTCTGTGAAAACGATGCATAAATCTAGATATAAAAACGATGTATATTCGATGCGTATAAAAAGTTATGGAAAAGCTGTTATGAGTCTCATATTTTCTGTCGTCTGTTATACTCTTACAAAAATGGGGCAACGACAAAAGCCCACACGACAAAAGCCCTCACGACAAAAGCCCTAGCAACAAAAGCCCTAGCGACAAAAGCCCTCACGACAAAAGCCCTAGCGACAAAAGCCCACACGACAAAAGCCCTAGTGACAAAAGCCCACACGACAAAAGCCCTAGCAACAAAAGCCCACAACGACAAAAGCCCACACCGACGAAAGCCCTCAAAGACAAAAGCCCACACCGACAAAAGCCCTCAGCGACGAAAACAAAATTAGTATTCCTGCAATATAAATAATCCATGTATGTAAAGTTGAACTGATAATAATTTAACAGTTTTCTTTCTACGGAATCATTGTAAATTTGTATTAGGCACCAAATTATTGTGCTGCTATCGCAGAAATTAATTTTTAAACACTTTAATTTATGTACTAAAATTTTAGTACATACATACAACTGGAACATTTAGTCAGACGTCAGGTAACCAGCAGACGTCTTGTTCAGTTGTCATGTAGGATTACTGGTCGAAAGGTCATACATCAGCCTCTGTAGACTTTGCTAGCTATAGTCTTAGATTCTATAGCCAAGTTCTTCGTAAATACTTTATTAGGCTTCAATTATGTATGTCTCTTAAGCCCGTATTACACTGTGGCGCTCGCCATGGCGGTCGCCACGGTTTTGTTATTTTTCTCTCTAACTCCGCCCCTTTTCTCTCTAATAGCGAAAAATGTCTTGGCGAGCACCACTAAATTGTGATCGCTCACTGCGCGATAGAACCAACACCGCCACCGTTTTAGAGGTGATGAAATTGTCACTGAAGCCTGCTAAAGAGTTTTGAAGTAGTGGAAAAAGTATTTTTTTCATTTTAAAAGTTATTTAAGACTTTGTATGGCTACTGCGCGATACAAAAAAGGAATGAACGCTTCTGTGTAGTGTCCAGTGTTGCCATACAATCAATGGAATTAAACTTTTTAATATATACGCATGGAATTGTTTCACACAACTATCAAAAAGATAATTAACTGAATATATATTCGTGATGACATCGAATTTTATTGGAAAAATTTAATATGAAATGATTCGTAGCATTAATATTCGATGTCATTACGAATATATATTTAGTTAATTATCTTTTTGATAGTTGTGTGAAGCAATTCCATGCCTATATAGTATTAATTTTTTTAATTCTATTGTTTGTATGGCAACACTGTACACTCTACACAGAAGCGTTAATTCTTTTTTTTTATAAAACCTGGTTATTTCTTATGCAGATTCTACAATGTATCACGCAGTAGCCATACAAAGTCTTAAATAACTTTTAAAATGAAACAAAATACTTTTTCCACTACTTCAAATCTCTTTAGCAGGTTTCAGTGACAATTTCATCACCTCTAAAACGGTGGCGGTGTTCGTTCTATCGCGCAGTGAGCGATCACAATTCCATGGCGCTCGCCATGGAGTTGTTTGCCATTAGAGGGAAAAGGGGCGGAGTTAGAGAGAAAAATACCAAAACTGTGACGACCGCCATGTTGAGCGCCACAATGTAATATGGGCTTTAGTCAATTAGTATGGTTATTGATGTCCTGAATATACACTTTATTCTAATTTTTCATAAAACCGTGGAGCAACAGTTAGCATATGACTGTAAAATAACCGAAATGTTTTGTAGTTCCTTATTTGTATATTGTATTTAACTTGTTCCAGGACAACGACAACCTACAATTTATTTATATTTACTCGCAGCTTCCATAGTCTAGTGTTTTAAAATTAAGTTCTGTGATAACAGCGCCCTAATTTGTCGGCTTTTGTCGGTGTGGGCTTTTGTCGGTGTTGGCTTTTGTTGGAGTGGGCTTTTGTCGTGTGGGCTTCTGTCGCTAGGGCTTTTGTCGTGTGGGCTTTTGTCACCCTTTCTACAAAAATACAGTGAAACTCCGGAGTTATAAAATTTGTGTTTCTTCATAACTCAGAGCCACTTCATAACTCAGAGACACTAATTCTTTTCTATGATTAAAATCTTGGAGAAAATTACGGTCTTTGAGTGAGAACTAGGACGAAATTCATGACGTATATCGTTTTCTATAATTGAAACAAATTTGAAAATACTTCATAACTCCGCGGTGCATTTCATAACTCAGGTACGTCCTTCATTACTCGAGTGAACTAATTACTCACCTATATTAATATATACTGAGTGAGAGTTAATCTATGGTCAAATTTTAATTAATTCATTGAAATGTCATCACAGAGCTTTCATCTTTATTTAACTAAGTTGTGGCCTCAAAATATTTTCTTTAATTTGAACTCGTAGAGAATAAAATTTTTAAAGGTCCCCTCCAAGCAATTTTTTTTATTGCTTAAATTAACGAGGTTAATGTTTCTTATCATTTTACTGCAAACCCCATTAAATCTGATAGCATATTTTTAATTTTATATGCTTTTAAAGATTTTTATAATCCAAACTCTATAAAACCTACTTTACTTCCGAATTTCTAATTTTCAGTCTGAAGAAAAAGAATGTACACCATTTGTTTTGATTGTCAGGTATTTGGTTTAATAAATCTATTTATTATTATTTTAAAGGTTTAAATTTGGATAAACTTATAATAGAAACGTTTATATACTTTTAGAAACAATAAATATCTTAAAAGAAGGCAAACAACGCATTGTTTGTTTAAAAATCTAAATTTGAAATAAAAAAAAGAGTGTACAATCTTCTTTCTCAGCGTCAGGTTGGAGATTTGCTCGATTGTTGCTCACAGAGTATTAAAAAACTTTAAAAGCAAATAATAAAATATATACTGAACCGAATTGTATGCGGTTTGCAGAATAATGATCGTAGACTTTAGTTCTATAATATTATGTAATAAACACATTTTTTCCCCGGACCCTGGAGAGGACCTTTAAGGAGTTACAATTTTATAAAAATTTAACCATCTTATTATGTACAATTTGTAATAAGAATAAGTTGTCTATATAGTAATATTCACTTAAAAATATTTCGAAGTATCTCCAAGTTGTTTAATATCAAATTTTTTTTTGGTAAATGCATCCACGGTGGCACAGTGCCAAGGTACATGTACCCGATCGCAGGATATCTGCATGGATGCAGGTTCGATACCCGGACACATCACTTCATTTCTCCCTATTTAATTTATATTGTTTAACATTATGTAACATTAATTAAATTGTTATGTACTTAATCTGAGTAAATTATATGCAATAAAGTAAAAGTTTGAATTTTTTTGCTTATTGGATATCGAGTGGATATCGTTTCGAATCGTATTAGATATATAATCGGGCGTTGATTACCTAGATTACCTATGGTAGTAGCAAAGATTTGCTTCTCTTTATTAACGTCTATTCGACGCATAATTTGTGACTTTTCATCACGAAATACACGTATTGTCGATGCCGTATTATCGATTTAATCGATCGCATAAGGTCAGATTCCGGGTGGAAGTTTTCCTTGCAGTATTGGACAGTCTACTATTTACGCTGGAGAATAATCGCGAGCTATTATGCTATACACCCAATTGAACACACTGTTTAGCTTTTTGCGAATCTGCATGACCTAACACTTGCACAGAATCAAGAAAATGCTGACTGACTTTTAGAAGCACATTCATAGAATTTGGAAGACGGATTGAAAGATGAACTACCTCTGTTTTCAGATTTCGTAAAGCAAATTGCCGTTGATTGTTCCTCTCCAGAACTCAACTATTTCACTTTGATCAAAGAAAACAATATTGACACCACGTGTCCTAACATTGACTGTTTGTTAGTATCTATACTACGTTATTCGTGAGAGAGATCATTCTTAAAAATGATGTTTAAAAACTATCTCCGAAATACGATGGGGCAAGAACGGCTACACTATTAAGTTTTTTTTTAATATTGAAAATGACGTTCTGAAGTCAATGATCAACTCATAGAATGAACTCATAAAATTACAAAATTTGAAGAGATCAAAATGCGTCGAAAAGACTTCCCAACAAACATATGAATGTCGATTCGATGCCGTTTGCTGTCGAATTCGTAGCGCTAACAGTGGGTATCGACTAAAGGCCCTTTTGTATGTACACTCATTACCTTCGGAATTCCTGTTTGAGGCACTAAGCCCCGCCCACTACTAGCCAAAATAGCCTTTATTGCGTGAGCGGCACTAGTGAGGAACACAATCCCGCCATATCAAACATGTCTTGATTTTTGACTCATGAGCGGCAGTGATGAAGAACGGTGATGTTCATAATTGCTATTGTATAATGTCAACAGTGATGAATCAAACTTTGTTTTCCTCAAGAAAAAGTTTTAATCAATTTTCAATAATTAATATGAAACTGTAGAAAATTTATTCGCTTCATGCATATTATTTAATGATAAAGAAAAGAATGAGAGAGGCGGTGTGTCTCGCTATTATGATAGATAAACATTAATTATTTAGTCTAAAAAATTAGCAGGAATTATGCTTCTAAGTCTAAGGATAAAAAGGAACACCAGTACTGGAATGTATTATTATTTAGTGATATGTATTATTATTTAGTGATATAAAATATTTCAGCTGAAAATACTGTATTTTCAGAGAAAATACTGTCCCAACAAACATATGAATGTCGATTCGATGCCGTTTGCTGTCGAATTCGTAGAGCTAACGGTGGGTATCGACTTAGCAACCATTTCGACTCAAACTACAGGGTGGGGCGTAAGTTTGGAAGCAAATGAAAGTGCATATTATAATCCAACGAAAAATATATTTAATAATTTACAGTTATGTATTATTACATAAGGGTTTTAAGAATTCAAAAATCTTAAATTTATTCAAAATGTCCCCCCTTGTTTTTAATAACAGCCTCAAATCTCCTCCGAACTCGTCCTACTGCGGCACGCAACTGTTCTAGTGAAATTTCCTTCCGAGATCTCTGGAGCGAACGCTTTAAATCATCCACACTGCGATGGAATTTACCACAGGCCTTTGATTCAAGAATGGACCATACCGAAAAGTCCATAGGATTAACATCTGGGGAGCAGGGAGGCCACATTTCTTTGGACCAAAACCGTGGAAGATGGTCATGGCACCAGTTTTGAGTGACATTTGCAGTATGTGAAGTCGCGCCGTCTTGATGAAATGTCCATAGAGTGTCATTACCGAAGTGATCCTTAGCTGACTCCAGCATTGGCGTCAAAATATTCTCAATATAACATTTAGCATTGATTTTGGAGCTTTGTTCCACAAAAATTAAAGGAGATCTCCAAGTTTCTGAAACGGCGGCCCAGACCATTACTGAAGCAGGTTTCATGGTTCTGTGGACAGTTTTTTGGTTGTATGGGATGTCTTTTGCACTTTTACCAATTATTCTGTCATTCCTCCGGTTGTGAGCCATTTCCAATGTGAAATTTTTTTCGTCAGACCAAACAATTTCACCAGCCGTGCCAGACTTCAATTCTCTCAGAAGTGCTTTGCTTCTCTCCAATCTCTTTTTCTTTACAGCTTCTGACAGAGTCTGTCTCTTTTGGAGGGTGAAAGAGGACATCTTTAGGTCTTCTTTGACAACTCTTATCATTGTTCTGGGACTCACACTAGCTGTTTTGGCTAACAATCGTATTGACCTTTTCGGGTTCCTCCTGATCTTCTCTCGGGCACATTTTATCAGTTGTTTGGTGCGTTGTGAGCGTGGTCTACCACTTCTTGGACGATCAGTCAAGTCTCCTCTCTCATTAAAACGCTTCACACACTTCCAAACAGTCGATCTCGCTATTGAGAGAGTCTTTGAAATGACGGAATCTGACTTCCCGGCACGGTGTAGAGCAATAATGGCTTCTCTTTTGTCTGACATTTTTGAATTGACTAAATTTTGTAAAAAATAACACTGCCACGTCATACTGTAGTGTCTCTACTATAGTTCAAACCCTATCACCTACTTAGGAAATTATTTTTAAGAATTATATTAATACTTGAAAAATTGCTTCCAAACTTACGCCCCACCCTGTAGATATCGGAATGTCTGTTTCTAAATGATATCTGGATTTACACTTCGAGTAGAAACACGAAAACCGATACATGTTTGAATAGCATCATCTTGACGTTGGCATGTCTGTTTCCAAACGATATCTGAATTTATACTCCGACCAGAAGTGCGAAAGCAGATACGTAGTTTTAAAAAATCGTTTCAAATTTGGAAATTCCTTTTCTTATCTTCCTGTTTTATAATACGTATGGAAAAGTAGGAATTATTTCTATCCAGTTGGATTGTACCTTTCTATATAACGTACGTAGTGCTCCCTTTAATTTATACCCAATAATTTATACACTTATATAGGGGACTACGGCAGCTGTAAAGGTACGATCGTGCATTGGCACGCTAGAGCGATTGTACAATGGATCAACGTAAAGTAAGGACATCGGAACATCGGTTGTTGAACAGTGTTCCTCCAGTACCGTGAAAACGAATGGATAATCAATCGAGTGATTTTTCGATGGCCAGTGCATTTATTGTTATGAATCTACTCTAAACTGCTTATTGTAAATAAGCCCCGAGGGGTTCCTGAAGCTGTCTTTGGTGAATAGAAGAGAAGATGGGTGGCGTCCCTTGGGAACCAAAACTGTTGTAATTTGAATTATGTATTGTCTATTTTATGTTTACCATGTGTATAGTGTTTTTAACTCTCCATGCAGTTTTAGAGGATAGCGCTAGGGTTACGCTCCACAATTACGTACGAGTTCTTAGATTTTGTGTTAGGTAGGCTCGTAGACTTCATTTACTATTACCTCTTCATTTCTCTCTTCCATCCTTGAGTGCAGCCACCGGTGCTTGTGACCATTTATGTCACATTCCTCGGTAAGTGCAGCATTCACGGAGTTGCTTTTCAGCATTCATGAGCGTCGTGACTTCGTCCATGGAGCCACTCTCCTTTCTCACTGCTTTTTCCAGTCCCTTGTATTTCATTTCCTTTTGACGTCAGCGACATGGCCTTTGGTTCCGAAGCAGACGTTAAACCTCTACTAAACGTAAATAATTAAAAGTTGATGGGCTATTTAACATGTTTCATTTTAGAGTAAATTCTGTGTTATCGGACGGTTCCACATTTTTCGAATATGTAAGAAATAAATATAATAATTATCATTATTCAATTCTTACTTAAATTGGCATCCATGATACCAGTACGTAAAATACAAGTTTAGAAATAAAAATTATTACATAAATAATTTTTCCACATAAAATTACAAGCCCCATATCCGATAACTTGAGCTTTCACCATAGTGCCAAAAGCTGTGCAAATGAGACGATTAAAATTCAGTGATTCACATTATAGATAATTAAACTTAAAGTGGTAATCGGACTCAATAAATCTATATTTAATCATTATTTAACTTTTACTTGAATTGGTTTCATACCTTCAGCTATTTTGTTACTAATTAAATAGTAGTTAAATAATAATAATATTATATTTTCCTTTATCACGTGTTAGAAAATATAGACCCTATTAATAACTTGGAACATATACTCTACTGCTAAAAATATTTCACAGAGCACAAAATTCCTGTTTGTTCAATGAAGCACAATAATTATAAAGATCTAATTATCTATTAATTTCTTCTAAGTTGTGGCCTCAAAACATTTTCTTTAATTTGAACTCAGAAGGAACGAAAATTTTAAGGAGTTACAATTATATAAAAATTTGACCAACTCTTTACTATTTGTAATAAGAATAAGTTGTGATTTTTGTTATAAAAGCGGTGCTTGCCTGTGTTGTTTTATTCACTTTTAAATATCTTAAAGTATCTCCGGGTCGGTTAATATCAAAAATTTTTTGTCAAATACATCCACGGTGGCAATATGACAGAGATACAGGCACGAAGACGTATGGGCCCACGATCGATACCAGGCCACAGCTCTTCATTTCTTCCCATTTAATTTACAAATAATATTATGTAACACTAATCAAATTGATATGCATCTAAATGTACAGCACGTTATATCAATGAAGTAACAGTTTTCAATTTTAATTAATTTATTTATTGGATGCAAGTGGATATCGTTTCGAAGCATATTAGATATATAATTAGGCGTCTGTTCGATGCAGAATCCCTATGTATGTTAGATGTCGTAATTTATCTTTCTATTCAACGCTGTTCTAACGGTATCGCTTCGATGCTAAATATACTTGATATGATGCGGTTTAGCGGTGCAAACGGATATCGGATTGATGTCGACTTGATATCACCATGTCTAATTTGTTACTGGTATTCGATGACGGAAGAGAGGTTATACAGAGTCGTTTAGACATCGAATAGATACATTTATGTTTGCTGGGGGGTAGTGTATCTTGTTGTAGTATAATATCTTTGGTACTATGTATGACAATTCATACCTCATTCTTTTTGCCTTCAAAATCTTGCATGCTGGTTGTAAACTGAGTATTATGATAAAACAATTTAAAAAAAATGATAGATTCTATGAAATATGAACAACCTTGGAAAATTTAGTGAAACTGTTTTTTTTAATTTTTTTATTAGACTGATATTACATTCCAAAACTTAAAATTATTCAATAACTTAAATGAACTATATTTATGTATCAACAAATATTGAAATTAGTTAGGTTTTTTAAATGTAAAGTTCTATCTAATTATGAGGTTGCCATCCCAAACTCCCTGCCAGGCCAGTGAACAATCATGAAGTATGCAGTTAAACAAACTAGCGGGTACAACAAACTACATAACGCCTTTTTGGTTGAGAGTGGCAAAATAATTTAAAATCCATCCATAGCTTAACTCTCACTCAGTATAGGTGAGTAATTAATAGATACTTAGACTTCTATAATTATTGTCCCAACAAACATATGAATGTCGATTCGATGCCGTTTGCTGTCGAATTCGTAGCGCTAACGGTGGGTATCGACTTAGCAACCATTTCGATTCATAGTAGATATCGGAATGTCTGTTTCTAAATGATATCTGAATTTACACTTCGGATAGAAACACGAAAACCGATACATGGGTTTAACATCATCATCTTGGCGTTGGCATGTCTGTTTCCAAACGATATCTGAATTTATACTTCGACCAGAAGTACGAAAACAGATACGTAGTTTTAAGAGAATCGTTTCGAATTTGGAAATTCATTATCTTATCTCCCTTTTTCTAATAGTTATAGAAATGTAGGAATTATTTCTATTCAATTGGATTGTACCTTTCTATATAACGTACATAATGCTCCCTTTAAACGACAGTTGAAAAGGTGCGATGGGACATTGGCACACTAGTGCTATTGTACACTGGATCAACGTAAAGTAAGCGATACTGGAACATTGGTTGTTGAACAGGGTTCCTCAAGTACCGTGAAAATGAAATGGGTGATCAATCAAGTGATTTTTCGATGGTCAGTGCATTTATTGTTATGAATCTATTCTAAACTGCTTATTGTAAATAAGCACCGAGGGGTTCCTGAAGCTGTCTTTGGTGAATGGAAGAGAAGTGGTGGCGTGCCTTGGGTCCCAAACTGTTGTAATTTGGATCACGTATCGTTTATTTTATTTTTGTCATGTTTTAACTCTCCATGCAATTTTAGAGGATAGCGCTAGGATTATGCTCTACAATTACGAGGTCTTAGATTTTGTGTTAGGTAGGCTCGTAGGATTCATTTACTATCGCCTCTTCATTTCCCTCTTCCATCCTTGAGTGCAGCCACCGGTGCTTGTGACCATTTATGTCACATTCCTCGGTAAGTGACAGCATTCACGGAGTAGCTTTTCAGCATCCATGAGCGTCGTAACTTTGTCCATGGAGCCACTTTCCTTTTTGACTGTTTCTTCCAGTACCTTGTATTTCATTTCCTTTTGACGTCAGCGACATGGACTTTCGTTCCGAAGCAGACGTTAATCCTCTACTTAACGTAAATAATTAAAAGTTGATGGGCTATTTAACATGTTCCATTTTAGAGTACAGATTCAGTGTTATCGGATGTTTCCACATTTTCGGATACATAAGAAATAAATATAATAATTATCATTATTTAATTCTTACTTAAATTGGTATCCATGATACCAGTACGTAAAATACAAGTTTAGAAATAAAAATCAATTCCTAAATAATTTTTCGACGTGAAATTCGGAACCCCATATCCGATAACTTGAGCTTTCACATAGTGCCAAAAGCTGTACAAATGAGACGATTAAAATTCAGTGATTCACATTATAAATAATTAAACTTAAAGTGGTAATCGGACTCAATAAATCTATATTTAATCATTATTTAACTTTTATTTCAATAATTGGTATCACGCCTTCAGTTATTATGTTACGAATTAAATAGTAGTTAAATTATAATTATTATATTTTCCTTTATCACGTGTTCGAAAATATAGACCCTATTAATAACATGGAACATATAACCTTACTGCTAAAAATATTTCACGAGCACAAAATTCCTGTTTGTTCAATGAAACACAATAATTATAAAAATCTAATTATCTATTAATTTCTTCTAATTCGTGGCCTCAAAACATTTTCTTTAATTTGAACTCAGAAGGAACGAAAATTTTAAGGAGTTACAATTATATAAAAATTTAACCAACTCTTTACTATTTGTAATAAGAATAAGTTGTGATTTTGATTAAAAAAGCGGTGCTTTCCTGTATTGTTCTATTCACTTTAAAATATCTTTAAGTATCTCCGGGTCGTTTGATATCAAATTTTTTTTTTAGTCTAATACATCCACGGTGGTCATGTGACAGAGTTTCAGGCACGAAGACGGAGGGTCCCACGATCGATACCAGGACACATCACTTCATTTCTTCCCATTTAATTTACACTTAACATTATGTAACATAAATCAAATTGATATGCACCTAAACGTACGGTACGTTATATCAATGAAGTAAGAGTTTTCAATTTTAATTTATTCATTTATTGGATGCAAGTGGATATCGTTTCGAAGCATATTAGATATATAATTAGGCGTCTGTTCGATGTAGAATCCCTATGTATGTTAGATGCCGTAATTTATCTTTCTATTCAACGCTGTTTTAACGGTATCACTTCGATGCCAAATATACTTGATATGATGCGGTTTAGCGGTGCAAACGGATATCGGATTGATGTCTACTTGATGTCACCATGTCTAATTTGTTACTGGTATTCGATGTCGGAAGAGAGGTTATACAGAGTCGTTTAGACATCGAATAGATACATTCATGTTTGCTGGGTGTATTTTCAGAGGAAATAACTTTTTTTTTGTTAAACGTTAGTTAGAAGTCTGCATTGATACTGTACGTGTAAAACCGCACCAGCAATCACTCACGCTCATTGCTTGTATGGGCGGGGCCTAAAATTACTCATAGGGAATAAATGTGGGGAAAACAGTATACGTGTAAAAAGGCCTTTAGCAACCATTTCGACTCATAGTAGATATCGGAATGTCTGTTTCTAAATGATATATGAATTTACACTTCGAGTAGAAACACGAAAACCGATACATGGTTTTAACAGCAGCATTTTGACGTCGGCATGTCTGTTTCCAAACGATATCTGAATTTATATTTCGACCAGAAGTGCGAAAACAGATACTTAGTTTTAAAAAATCGTTTCAAATTTGAAAATTCATTTTCGTATCTTCCTGTTTTATAATACGTATAGAAATGTAGGAATTATTTCTATTCAATTGGATTGTAGCTTTCTATATAACGTACGTAGTGCTCCCTTTAAACTATTCCCAATAATTAATACACTTATAGTTGACTGCGGCAGTTGTGAAGGTACGATCGGATATTTATTCAATCAATGCTCGATCAATCGCAGAAGTGCGATTGTACACTGGATCAACGTGAAGTAGGTGATACTGGAACATCGGTTGTTGAACAGTGTTCCTCCAGTACCGTGAAAACGAAATTGATAACCAATCAAGTGATTTTTCAATGGCAAGTTCATTTATAGTGATGGATTTATTTTAAACTTCTTATTGTAAAAAAAAAACCCGAGGGTGAATAGAAGAGAAGGGGGTGGCGTTGGATTATGTATTGTCTATTTTATGTTTACCATGTTTATAGTGTTTTTAACTCTCCATGCAGTTTTAGAGGATAGCGCTAGGGTTATGGTCTACAATTACGAGGTCTAAGATTTTGTGTTAGATAAGCTAGTAGATTTCATTTCCTCTTCATTTAACTCTTCCATCCTTGAGTGCAGCCACCGGTTCTTGAGACCATTTTTGTCACATTCCTCGGTAAGTGACAGCATTCACGGAGTAGCTCTTTAGCATCCATGAGCGTCGTGAGTTTGTCCATGGAGCCACTTTCCTTTCTGACTGCTTCTTCCAGTCCCTTGTATTTCATTTCCTTTTGACGTCAGCGACATGGCCATTGGTTCCGAAGCAGACCTCTACTAAACTTAAATAATTAAAAGTTGATGGGCTATTTAACATGTTCCATTTTAGAGCAAATTCTGTGTTATCGAACGGTTCCACATTTTCGAATATGTAAGAAATAAATATAACAATTATCATTATTAAATTCTTACTTAAATTGGTATCCATGATACCAGTAGGTACGTTAAATACAAGTTTAGAAATAAAAATCAATACATAAATAATTTTTCTACGTAAAATGCTGAACCCCATTTCACCTAGTGCCAAAAGCTGCAAATGAGACGATTAAAATTCAGTGATTCACATTATAGATAATTAAACTTGAAGTGGTAATCGGACTCAATAAATCTATATATAATAACCTTTATTTAACTTTTATTTCAATTGGTATCATACCTTCAGCTATTAGGTTACTAATTAAATAGTGGTTAAATAATAATGATTATAAATTCCAATATCACGTGTTCGAAAATATAGACCCTATTAATAACTTGGAACATATACCCTATTGCTAAAAATATTTCACAGAGCACAAAATTCCTGATTGTTCAATGAAACACAATTATATAAGTCAAAATATCAAACTAATTACTCAACTACTATGACTTACATATATTTACTGAGTGAGAGTTAATTTATGGTCAAATTTTAATTAATGCATTCATTATTTTGAACTTTCATCATAGAGCTTTCATCTGTATTCTAAGTCGTGGCCTCAAAACATTTTCTTTAATTTGAACTCATAGAGAACGAAATTTTTAAGGAGTTACAATAATATAAAAATTTGACCAACTCAAACGAAATTTTTAAGGAGTTACGATTATATAAAAATTTGACCAACTCATTACTATTTGTAATAACAATAAGTTGTGATTTTGGTTATAAAAGTGGTGCTTACCTGTATTGTTCCATTCACTTTAAACTATCTTTAAGTATCTCCTGGTCGTTTAAGATCAAATTTTTTTTTTATTAAATTACATCCACGGTGGCAAAATGACAGAGGCACAGGCACGAGGACGGATGAACCCACGATCGAAACCCGGACAATCACTTAATTTCTTCCCATTTAATTTATATATATCATTATGTAACATTAATCAAATTGATATGCATCTAAACGTACAGTACGTTATATCATTGAAGTAAGTGTTTTTAATTTTTATTTATTTTTTATTGGATGGAAGTGGATATCGTTTCGAAGCATATTAGATATATATTTAGGCGTCTGTTCAATGCAGAATCCCTATGTATATTGGATGTCGTAATTTATCTTTCTATTCAACGCTGTTATAACGGTATCGCTTCGATGCCAAATATTCTTGATATGATGCGGTTTAGCGGTGCAAACGGATATCGGATTGATGTCTACTTGATGTCACCATGTCTAATTTGTTACTGGTATTCGATGTCGGAAGAGAGGATATACAGAGTCGTTTAGACATCGAATAGATACATTCATGTTTGCTGGGATTATATATAGATTTATTGAGTCCGAGTACCACTTTAAGTTTAATTATCTATAATGTGAATCACCGATTTTTAATCGTCTCATTTGCAGCTTTTGGCACTAGGTGAAAGCTCAAGTTATCGGATATGGGGTTCAACATTTTAGGTAGAAAAATTATTTAGGTATCGATTTTTATTTCTAAACATGTATTTTACGTACTGGTATCATGGATACCAATTTAAGTAAGAATTAAATAATGATAATTATTATATTTATTTCTTATGTATCCGAAAATGAGGAAACATCCGATAACACTGAAACTACTCTAAAATGGAACATGTTAAATAGCCCATCAACTTTTAATTATTTACGTTAAGTAGAGGTTTGACGCCTGTTTCGGAACCAAAGTCCAAGTCGATGACATCAAAAGGAAATGAAATACAAGGGACTGGAAGAAGCAGTCGAAAGGAAAGTGGCTCCATGGACAAAGTCACGACCACAGTACAGAGAATATATAGTATCCCAGAGCTATAGGGGGGATATTACGCGTGTCCCGGTAGGCTGTGACGTCACATGTCAACTATGGTGCGTAAGTTTGTACGTACAGTACAAACACAAAATATGGCTGCAACACACCCAACTTTTGTTAAATAACGTTTTCGGTGATATTTTTTTTAATTCCACATTACCGCATGCTATTATCCAATCTTTATAGTCATACGGACGAAAATTAAAAAATGACTATTGATGAAATTGCTACTGGTCTTTTTACACCCAAAATAGTAACAAATTTTTAGTCTTGAAGAAGACGATTTATTCAAGATAATTAGATCATTAGTCAGATCGGTCGCGTTGGCCGCCATCTTAATTCTCTATTCCACGTGACCCACAGCAATTCTATTTACTATGACGTGACCTCTTGCCCAGTAAACATGAATGTATCTATTCGATGTCTAAACGACTCTGTATAACCTCTCTTCCGACATCGAATACCAGTAACAAATTAGACATGGTGACATCAAGTAGACATCAATCCGATATCCGTTTGCACCGCTAAACCGCATCATATCAAGTATATTTCGCATCGAAGCGATACCGTTATAACTGTTAACGGTATATTGGTCTAGAAAAACGAAAAGTTTGATATTTCATTTATATGTTTACTTTGAAGAGTT
Organism: Caprella mutica; assembly: GCA_947561585.1. Classification (NCBI taxonomy): domain Eukaryota; kingdom Metazoa; phylum Arthropoda; class Malacostraca; order Amphipoda; family Caprellidae; genus Caprella; species Caprella mutica. The sequence continues at coordinate 77,250 of CANNZV010000206.1, forward strand.
ACAGTAGTAATTAAATTACACATATACTTAATTATTATTGTATTTCATGAAGTATACTATTTATCTGTAAAACGAATAACCATCTGTTGAAACTTTGACTAAATTAGATATCTGTTTTTTGCCTTAAGCACACATGCATATTTATTCTCTAAAGGAACAACTCCTAAAGGGGCACAAAAACTAGCTGATATATAGAAAGGCTACAAAGGCGATCATAAATTGACTAAGTTTAATGTATTTGTCGGACAGTTATGGGAGAGACGTGAGCCTTAACAAGAGCTCGAAATTAGTAAATACATTTTTTGTATTATTTGATTTTAGTTAAAAACAACCTCGACACAATTTCTCTTCCGATTTCCAAATTCCCCGCACCAAGATACTTGGTGAAAGTATCCTTATAAAAGGGGTAAGTTCCCTTTATAGTGAGTTCAGTTAATATCTAAGACGCCCGTAATTAGTACGAGTCAATCGTCGCCTGTACGCCGTCACTCTGTGCAAACTAAATTGTCAACATTCTGTAACTCTAACATTTCTTAGTGAATATAAGTGTGTATTGAATTGCGTTTCATTTCTCCTTGCCGTAGTTTTATAGAGAATCATTCAAAACCAAAATAAGAATTCCTAAATAGTGAATAACACCCAAGTGGGTAGTCTGATTAGATACCCTAAATATTAATGACTAAAGGACAAAAGTAACCCAAAAAGCATTAATATATCTGGAACCTCCGGCGGGACCTTATTTTGTGAAATAAAATTCTCTATATTACTTACAGCAAGGTTTGATGTTGATGTATTATTATTATAATACAACAGTGAGTAAACAGTGCCAATAAAAAAGTAAAAACACCGCGACGTAGCCTCGGGCTATACAGTGTAACACACACGACATCGGCAGGCGCAGAAACCAGTCGACGAGGTCAAGCACCGCTACAGGTCAAAGCATAGCCTCAGGCAATACGCTGTATCACACGGCATTGGCAGGCGCAGAAACCAGTTAAGCAGGTCAAGCACCGCGTACAGGTCAAGCACCGCAAGCAACTCGCTTGGGAAGCCAAGTGAACTGGTAGTCGGCGATACAGGCGAACCCAGAAGAAGATACTGACACTCCTACACCGCCTAAACAGTAGGTGGTTGACGATACAGGCGAACCCAGAAGAAGATACTGACACTCCTACACCGCCTAAACAGTAGGTGGTTGACGATACAGGCGAACCCAGAGGAAGACACTGATACTCCTACACCGTCTACATAGTGGGAGAAGTTCGGGAACGACTGAACCAGTAAGCCGCTAGTTTTAGCGCAATTGAAGTCTCTAATTGTGAGCAATAGTAAGCCGCTAGTTTTAGCGCAATTGAAGTCTCTAATTGTGAGCAATAGTAAGCCGCTAGTTTTTAGCGCAATCGAAGCCTCTAAGAGTGAGCATAGAAAGCCGCTAGCTACGTATAGCGCAAGAAGTCTTTCAATTGGGAGCAGTAATAAGTCGCTAGTTAAGAAAAGCGCACAGTACGTTGAAGTGAACATAATAAGCCGCTGGTAAAGGGAAGCGCATTGTACGTAATACTATCGACAACCACTCGTGAGAAGAAAATCTCCGCAGTACATCGAGCTACTAATCAAGAAAACAGCCATCGACGAAGGCAAGCACCCTCCAGGGAACAACCGTTACAACAAGTACAACAAGTAGACGAAGGCATCACCAGCACTACCCAAGGAGAGAGGAGTCACGGCAACTCAAGTACAGTAGTATCAGAACAGTCAGTGAGTGAGGTACATAGACAGAGTCTCGAGAAGAGTGAGTACCTTGGAATCAAGAACCGATCTTCAAAAATTCTTATATATAAATATATATCTAACCTGTAACCATATATATTTTTAACAAAAATAAGTGCTAGTGGAACCTAATAATTATTGTAGCACGTATATTTTTTCTGTTTATTTTATTTTTACATTGTAATTATATTTGTACTAATTTCAGCAATAACCATTCCTAATACCTAACTAACCCTTTTTGAGAGTTTAGAGATATTGGCGCGCTAATTAAGTAAAACACCATGTCCGCCACAGAACAGCGCTCCATCACGGTGCTCGACAACTTACCACTGTTTTGCGGGAAGTTAACTGCTAGCGATGGAGTGGGATTAGGTAGTCGGGAAGTGGATGTGCGGTCATTCTTGCGTCATATTGACGCGCACATCCACGCAAACCGCATCACCGATGATGCGGCCAAGATTAGGCTTCTTAATAGTCGTATAGATCCTCAAAGGGGCGATGCGGCAATTCAAATGGCCAATTACGCGGGACGCCAAATCTCTTATGAAGAAGTTTGCGAAGATCTCCTGGAAATATATCCCCAGTTTGAGCGGTCGGAGTTCCGTGTAGCGGCACGCGGTCTGCTCCGTAACGACATCTCCAATCCTGAAAATGATCTGCCGAAGCTAGAAGCGCAAACCCGTGCCTTAGTGGACGCATATCTGGGGAGAAACGATATGAGAGCTCTCCGGATTGGAGCAGGATGTTACCTACAGGACCCCCTAACGCAAGACATTGCTGTGGGTCCAGCCGCAGCGGATGGGATTGCCAGAGGAGAAATTGCAGCAGGAGGTGCAGGACCAGATAGGAATCCGATTCTTTTAGCGGATGTTTTGCAGAATATGTTGCTGCATTTGTTCATAGTGAACGGTCTACAAGAGGATGTCTACAAGCAATTGACAAGGTCATCTAAGTCTACACCAGATAAGAGATCAACGAGAATAACGGCACACGCCATAAATTGTGTCAAGAAGGCACACGCCATGATAGTGGAAACAGCCGCAAAGAAGAAGAACATGCAACCGGAAGTCCTTTACGCACTCCAAACCGAGCAAACGAGACCAGCGAAGATGGAAAAGAAATGCTACGCGTGCGGTCGACAAGGTCACTTCGCGAAAGAATGTCCCAAAGAAAAAGATTACTGCGCCTATTGCAGAATCAAGGGACATAATACTAAAGACTGCAGGAAACGACAGCTAGGTAATGTACAGTATTGCACTAACTGCGAGAAGAACGGACACCAAGACAGAAACTGTCGAAACCCGTGCAGCAGGTGTAAAAGGCGCGGCCACACCAAGAGTAACTGCAGGGTCAAACTAGAGAATAAACAAAAATACTCCGACAATGACTATAGGAGAAGAGATCAGGTACATCACCTAGAAGAACAATCCGAAGAGGATACACCGGATTACTACTACGAACAAAAGGACGAAGAGTCAGAATGACTAGTTAGTTTATCCAATACTACAGAGATAGAGAATAGACTTAAGATCCCCATGATAAAAGTTCAGCTTATCAGTATAAATAAGAAGGAAGAACTAAGCGCCCTAGTCGATAGTGGAGCTAGCGTCTCCCTAGTAGCTGAAAATATTATAGTAAATTTAGGGGAGCAGGGGAAAATAGAAACTCAAAACAAACGGGTGTACGACGCGCAAGGAAACCTAATTCCAATAATAGGAAAGGTGGTGATGTCAATAGAAACGCTAAATGGCAAATTTGAAGGAGATTTTCTAGTCTTCAAAGAATTAAATAAGGGAAGTGTACAAGTCTTATTAGGCATGAAAATCCTTAAGCATGCCATTGTAAACTTTCCTGAACAGGAATTACAGTTCATAGACAACCAATCAGTAAGTGAAAGAAATACTGAAGAAACCGTAACCATGATCATTCAGTCCAAGAAATTATATAATAAGGTACCGGTAAACTCAAGAATAACCGTGTTAGAAGAAGAGCAGGGAAAGGAAGCGCTCGATAAAAACGAAGAAGAAAATGATCCAGGGATAAGAAAAGGAACGGAAAATGATACTGGACGACAGGGAAAGGTGAGTAACGTGAGTATACACCTGAAAGAGGAACTCACGGTAGCTAAGAATTCAGTAAACACCATTCAGGTGAAAATCGCCAATAAGAAGATCAAGGAAAACGAAGATTTAATTATTTATCACGGAGAACCGCGATTCGGGTTATTAACCTCGAACGCAATCACGAGGGTAACTGACGGGAAAATAACGGTCAGTATAACTAACGCAAGTGATAAGGATGTAACCCTCAGTCAAGATTCAATATTGTGCCTAGCAGAAAAAGCAAAGATGGAAAATATCCACAGCATCACCGCAAATAATTCATCAGTGAAGGAACACGAAGAACCAGAAACACTGCCACCAGTGCAGTGGGAAGATGTAACCTGTGGGGATGAAGAAATGAAAGGGAAAGTATTGACACTCCTTAATACGTATAGGCAGGTATGTTGGTTGAAGGGAGAACCGCTCGGGAATTACCGAGGACAGCCGCTTGAAATTACTCTGAAAGAAGACAGAGTCATCAACAAGCCGCCCTACCGGATACCGCACGCCAGGCAAGGACCCTTAGATGTAGAAATTAAAAAATTGTTGGAACAGGGGGTGATAAGGAAGTCGGCCTCGAACTTCAATTCACCCCTACTCATCGTACCTAAGCCCGGCGGTGGAATAAGGCCTTGTATAGATTTTAGATGTTTAAATAAGATAACGGAACCGGTAGCTTTTCCTATTCCCAAGATAGCGGACCTCCTTAACTCGCTGCAAGAAACGAAAGTCATCTCCAGTTTAGATCTAATCTCAGCATACCATCAATGCGAGATTAAGGCAGAGGACTGCCACAAAACCGCGTTCACGGTAAGAAATTCAAAGTATGAATTTCGGAGGGTACCATTTGGGCTCTCCTCGGCACCAGGGTATTTTAGTAGGATAATTAACGAAGTACTCTACGATATCTTAGGAACGTATGCCTTGTCATATATGGATGACATCATCATATTTGCAGCTACGAAGGAAACCCACCTAGACAAGATCAGGACAGTGTTGGAGAAACTACAGGAGGCCAACCTCAAAATAAAGATCACCAAATGTCGGTTCTTCACTTCATCCGTGAAGTTCTTGGGATATACGGTGGACGAACATGGACTAAGGATGGATGAGGACCGGATCAAGGCAGTCCGGAAACTACCATATCCCACGAGCAAGAAAGAATTGCAGGCCTTTCTAGGAGCCTGTAATTACTTCCGGCTCTTCGTCCGCAACTTTTCAGGTATAGCTGATCCATTGTATCAACTTCTCAGAAAAGGCGTAAAATTCGAATGGGATGAAAAGAAGAAGGAGGCTGTAGATACACTAAAGACGAAACTGTGTAACAGCCCAATCTTAAAGATTCCGGATTTCTCTAAGGAATTCTTCATCCACACGGATGCATCCCTAGTGGGCCTGGGCTCAGCCTTGATGCAAGAAATAGACGGGGTATTACACCCATTGTCCTATGTCAGTAAGTGCCTGAGTGAGACCCAAAGGAATTACTCCGCCACCAAAAGAGAGATGTTATCTCTAATTTTCGCACTAGAGCAGTTCCGACATCTCATCCTACACTATAAGGTAACCGTGTACACGGACCATTTACCTTTGTTAGGAATAATGACTAAAACTACTAAAGATGCTGCCATCACCAGGTGGGCTCTGCTGGTGCAAGAATACCAGATAAATCTAAAATATTTACCTGGAAAGAAAAATTTGTTCGCAGATTTTCTGTCCCGAATGGTGGACATACAAGACAATTGTGAAGAATTCCCACAGGAACTAGATGATAAGCTTGGAGAAAAAGTCAATGAGGTAACTGAACAGGAACCCAAGGAGGAAGAATCAGAGGAACCACTACAGTCCTATATCCCTAGAAAAGTAGATTGGACAGAAGAGGAACTCAGGAAACTACAAACGTCAGACGCGAACTGTCAATCACTTAAAAAAAAGTTAATGTCACGAACAAGTGAAAGGACTGTGAAATTAGCAAACTATCGGATATTGCGTGGAATTGTGTTTGTAGTAAGAAACATTACCAGGGGAAGCTTAGTTGACAGGTACCTAGTACCATACATTCCCGACACACTGATGCAAAGGGCTTTTAGAATAATTCATGATAGTACCACATCAGGTCATAGAGGGTATGATAGAACAATGCTCACCTTTAGGAAGAACTTTTTCAATCTTCATGAGAGTAAACTCGTACAGGAGCTAATTGATAAATGTGTACCCTGTTTACAGGCTAAGGCTTCACCAAAACCTATTCCAATTGGAATGTATCCAATTCCTAACCGACCATTTGCATCTGTAAGTACTGATATATTGGGACCATTACCAATAACAGAAAAGGGTAATAGATACATTTTAGTATTTAGAGATTTTTACACTAGATATAGTATCATAATTCCTCTACCTAATAAAGAAACAGACAGCATTATTGACGCGTTAAGAAGGGTTATAGCCCACTATGGGTCTTTCGAAGTTTTGCTAAGTGACAATGCGCAAGAGTTTGTAAGTGAGCGGGTAAAGTTGTTTTGTAAGTTCTACAACATCTCTAAGCGGGAGGTGGTACCTTACCACCCAGAGTCACAAGGTTTAGCAGAGAGGATAAACCGGGAAGTGACTAAACTTTTACGGACCTACAGTCACACCTTAGCCACTCAGGACTGGGATGAGCTACTTCCGGTTATTCAGTTGACAATCAATAATACCTACAATGCATCTTTAGGGGAATCTCCTTTCTTTGCGTTATATGGTTATGATAGTCCTACCGAAGTACTTACTCAGCCTCGTTTGGACTATAGTGAAAGTGATCTAGCTGTAAGGTTGAAACGTATAACACAGGTTAGAAATCATTGTAAGGTTCATCTGACGCAAATACAGGATAAATACACAAATAGAATTAACTCTAAACGAAAGGAAAAGGACATAGAAGTTGGTTCGCGAGTGTATGCACGTCTTGACAAACATACCCAGATGAGAAAGTTAGACTTACCCATCTCAGGACCGTTTGTCGTGACAAACAAGAAGGGAAACCGGATTACGATTCAAGAAGTTAATTCTTCTCGAACCTTTGTAATTCACCCCGACAAATTGATTGTAAAACAAACAATTTCAATGGAAACTCCTACGAGTGTCCATACTAACCAGACTAACCTTACTAACAACCAACCTAAGGATAAGAAACCTTATAACTTAAGACCTCGAAGATGAGTGAGGCCTAGATAATAGTTGTAAACCTATTGTAATAATAGTTGTAAACCTATTGTAATAATAGTTGTAAACCTATTGTAATCATAGTTATAAACCTATTGTAATAATGTTTTGAATTGTATAAGTAGTAATAAGTTATAAGAACAAATTGTAATAAATTTTGACCTTCCAGTGTCGGTGAAGTGGATTCTACCGCTCTTGATGGTGGCTGGTTGCCTGGCTCTAAAAGCAGACTCACCCCCCATATCCATTCCCCCTGGCAAGGCACCGCAAGGATGGAAGGTGCGTTTTTGTTATCACCCATAAGGTTGACATTCATTTCGAGTGTCTGTGACCAATTGGTTTCAAACCTACATTTCACACATACCACAATTAAGGCTCTCCTTACCTCGACAGTTTTAGAGTCGGCCAAGGGTCGACAAAACTTTGTACGTCGACTTTCTTTTATTATATTCAGATTAGAAACTACTTACCTTGAAATAATATCTTATCTAAGAAGAAATTTAATGTGTGAAAACCTCCATGAGGAAATTAATTATAATCATAAAACCCTGCAAACACAACTAAGTTTATTATGGGCTAAACTTGAAGCACCAGAGCAAACCACAAGCTCACTGGCTCACTACCTGGGAGCGGCTCGCCCTTCCACCAATCTGGAAAATACTACCAATCCAGAAGCCTTTCTCGGAGTTGTGGCGGGATTGGCTGTAGGGGGTATAAGTGGTACCATATTCGGATCACTCTATGGAGGATCTGACCATACCGAAGAAATATCCACGTTGAACAATAACATAAATAAAATTAACAAAAAAATTACTATAACAAATGAACGGATTGATATACTGTCAAAATCAGTGGAGAAATCGGTTAAAGATATAAAAATAATTTTGGATAATTTAAGTAAGGTAGTGGAGGGTTCAGAGAAGTTACAAATGCTTAGTTGGAACTTTGAACAACTAAAGCAGGCTGCCGTGAACTCTTTATTACTAATAAGGATAGCAGAAAATTCACTCACATTATTACGTTCAGGAACCATCAGTTCAGATTTATTAGATATACAAACGGTGAAGGCAGTAGTAGAGGAAGGGACTAAGATTTACCCCGATTTAGTAGTTCCCATTTCAAAGGTCAATCGTAGAACCATACAAGATATCATTCCTTTCATAACAATTAAAAACCTAGGTTCCGATTACTTTGTATCACTAATTCCTTTATTCCATAGGAAAGAATATCAACTCGTCACGTTGATGCCCCATCCAATAAAGATAGATTCGGACAAACTAGTAATAGCTAACCTAAAGGAGATATTCCTGTATGACAAAGAACACTATGTCACCACAGACATAGACAACATTCATTCTATTGACAATAAAACCCACATCTTAAGACAAAATGAACCCATATGGAGTTTTAAACATTCCTCTTGTGAGTTTGAATCATTTATGATGAATACCACAAACATGATGGAATTATGCAGCTTTAGAGATTTAGGAGTCAATAATGGGATCTTGCTATCAGATTCTCATCAGAAACGACTGTTGTATGTAACAGAATCTACTCAAATAGAGTTGCAATGCCCTACAGGCCTCATTAGGGACTCTTTAGTTGGATTACATTACTTACCATTAAATTGTGACATCATGACTGATAGAGTAGAATGGCCTGCACGGTTGTCCCATGAGATTGACATTACTAAGTTAGTATCTAATACTACTAAACCCAATCCGTTTGACATTACGAACTTACCTATATTTTCAGTAAATGATTCAACTCCCTTACATAAAACGATCAAGAAGCTGATAGATGAATTACCTTCAGACAAACCTTTCGTTATTCCATTTGATGATATGGATCTCACATTAGAGGAGGTTCACACTTACTCAATCGTAATCGAACTCAAGGAAGTTTAATCATTTTAGTACTGATAAATTTAATTCTCATTATAATATTATATGTTTTGAAATTCAGAGATCACCGCATTAAAAATTCAGATGATATTGAATCAGGGAATAACTTAAATCCAAGGGATTCTTTGACAATACCGTTGAGGAGCAGTTTTCGTAGAATCCAGAACAAACTACAGAATCTAAAAAAAGAGATTAACGAAAACTCCCATAGCAGATTTAGTTCCGCTCGATCATCGATAAACGATAGACTGAGACGGAAGGGCAGGAAAGTGAGAACGAAAGTAAAAAACTCTTCCATCAAAAGAATCAGGAAACGAAACCATTCCAAGGATTCCAGATCCTCTAATAACTCAGATGATTCGGAAGCTTCGGTAAGATCGGTAGGAACAAATACCGCCATGAATATTTATCCCTCACTTCCTTCAACGCTGCCCTCACCTCAGTTGCGTGATAAGATTAGAGAAATTCCCTTAAAAGCCTATAAATGAATAATATTGTAAGTTGATTCCCTGCTATCTAATGCCAATTGGCAATCATGTATGATTTAATGTAAGATTACTAACCCTAATTTCTAGTTTACATTTAAGGATGAAAATTCTATCTTAAGTTGAATATATTGTTGATAATAAAACAATGGAAGTACGTTGAAGCAACAATTGTTGGTCTTACGCACCTTCGATCCGCGCTGGTCATTAGTATTTCCAATTGTCACCTAATCATATATAAGTAATTGATTCTGTATTATTATTATCTCCATAATTCAACACCACATGGGCGCTAACTTCCGTTAGCATTGATGATGGCATTGATGGTCGAGTGGCACCAACCTATGATGGCATGATGGTGGGGTCCATGAACACTTACCTTCCAGCCATTGGACCCTTTGGCACCCAGGATCACATGGACTGCTGAGCAGTGCTTACAACACGACAGCCACCCAAGGTCGTGGCTACGCCCGGTGCAGCACTTGCGGTCTACATACATACCTACCACTCCATGAAGGTTGCCACACGATCCTGTGAGCCGGTTCCTCCTGTCACTGACACGATGGGACCACCCTCACCACAGATGACCGATGACAGCTGACACGTCAACCTCTACATCAACCCATTTTCGAAATTTTTTATTTTATTATTTCTTTTACGCTTTTTTATATTTTCACTAACATTACTTTGTGTTAAATCATAGTTTACTTTTCTTTGCTTGTTTCGGCTTAGTTAAACTTGCTTTTCTGTTGAAAATTACTTTGTAATTTTCTTTTTTAAGGGGGGGATAGTGTTAACGGTATATTGGTCTAGAAAAACGAAAAGTTTGATATTTCATTTATATGTTTACTTTGAAGAGTTACAGTAGTAATTAAATTACACATATACTTAATTATTATTGTATTTCATGAAGTATACTATTTATCTGTAAAACGAATAACCATCTGTTGAAACTTTGACTAAATTAGATATCTGTTTTTTGCCTTAAGCACACATGCATATTTATTCTCTAAAGGAACAACTCCTAAAGGGGCACAAAAACTAGCTGATATATAGAAAGGCTACAAAGGCGATCATAAATTGACTAAGTTTAATGTATTTGTCGGACAGTTATGGGAGAGACGTGAGCCTTAACAAGAGCTCGAAATTAGTAAATACATTTTTTGTATTATTTGATTTTAGTTAAAAACAACCTCGACACAATTTCTCTTCCGATTTCCAAATTCCCCGCACCAAGATACTTGGTGAAAGTATCCTTATAAAAGGGGTAAGTTCCCTTTATAGTGAGTTCAGTTAATATCTAAGACGCCCGTAATTAGTACGAGTCAATCGTCGCCTGTACGCCGTCACTCTGTGCAAACTAAATTGTCAACATTCTGTAACTCTAACATTTCTTAGTGAATATAAGTGTGTATTGAATTGCGTTTCATTTCTCCTTGCCGTAGTTTTATAGAGAATCATTCAAAACCAAAATAAGAATTCCTAAATAGTGAATAACACCCAAGTGGGTAGTCTGATTAGATACCCTAAATATTAATGACTAAAGGACAAAAGTAACCCAAAAAGCATTAATAATAACAGCGTTGAATAGAAAGATAAAGTACGACATCTAACATACATAGGGATTCTGCATCGAACAGACGCCTAGTTATATATCTAATATGCTTCGAAACGATATCCACTTGCATCCAATAAATAAATTAATTAAAATTGAAAACTCTTACTTCATTGATATAACGTGCTGTACATTTAGATGCATATCAATTTGATTAATGTTACATAATGTTATGTGTAAATTAAATGGGGAGAAATGAAGAGATGTGGCCTGGTATCGATCGTGGGCCCATACGTCATCGTGCCTGTATCTCTGTCACATTGCCACCGTGGATGCATTTGACAAAAAAAAATTTGATATTAACCGACCCGGAAATACTTTAAGATATTTAAAAGTGAATAAAACAATACAGGCAAGAACCGCTTTTATAAAAAAAATCACAACTTATTCTTATTACAAATAGTAAAGAGTTGGTCAAATTTTTATATAATTGTAACTCCTTAAAATTTTCGTTCCTTCTGAGTTCAAATTAAAGAAAATGTTTTGAGGCCACAACTTAGAAGAAATTAATAGATAATTAGATTTTTATAATTATTGTGTTTCATTGAACAAACAGGAATTTTGTGCTCTGTGAAATATTTTTAGCAGTAGGTTATATGTTCCATGTTATTAATATGGTCTATATTTTTTAACACGTGATAAAGGAAAATATAATATTATTATTATTTAACTACTATTTAATTAGTAACAAAATAGCTGAAGGTATGAAACCAATTCAAGTAAAAGTTAAATAATGATTAAATATAGATTTATTGAGTCCGATTACCACTTTAAGTTTAATTATCTATAATGTGAATCACTGAATTTTAATCGTCTCATTTGCACAGCTTTTGGCACTATGGTGAAAGCTCAAGTTATCGGATATGGGGCTTCTAATTTTATGTAGAAAAATTATTTATGTAATAATTTTTATTTCTAAACTTGAATTTTACGTACTGGTATCATGGATGCCAATTTAAGTAAGAATTGAATAGTGATAATTATTATATTTATTTCTTACATATTCGTAAAATATGGAACCGTCCGATAACACAGAATTTACTCTAAAATGAAACATGTTAAATAGCCCATCAACTTTTAATTATTTACGTTTAGTAGAGGTTTAACGTCTGCTTCGGAACCAAAGGCCATATCGCTGACGTCAAAAAGGAAATAAAATACAAGGGACTGGAAAAAGCAGTGAGAAAGGAGAGTGGCTCCATGGACGAAGTCACGACGCTCATGAATGCTGAAAAGCAACTTCGTGAATGCTGCACTTACCGAGGAATGTGACATAAATGGTCACAAGCACCGGTGGCTGCACTCAAGGATGGAAGAGAGAAATGAAGAGGTAATAGTAAATGAAGTCTACGAGCCTACCTAACACAAAATCTAAGAACTCGTACGTAATTGTGGAGCGTAACCCTAGCGCTATCCTCTAAAACTGCATGGAGAGTAAAAAACACTATACACATGGTAAACATAAAATAGACAATACATAATTCAAATTACAACAGTTTTGGTTCCCAAGGGACGCCACCCCACTTCTCTTCTATTCACCAAAGACAGCTTCAGGAACCCCTCGGGGCTTATTTACAATAAGCAGTTTAGAATAGATTCATAACAATAAATGCACTGGCCATCGAAAAATCACTCGATTGATTATCCATTCGTTTTCACGGTACTGGAGGAACACTGTTCAACAACCGATGTTCCAATATCGCTTACTTTACATTGATCCATTGTACAATCGCACTAGCGTGCCAATGCACGATCGTACCTTTATTTCTGCCGTAGTCCCCTATATAAGTGTATTAATTATTGGGTTTAGTTTAAAGGGAGCACTACGTACGTTATGTAGAAAGGTACAATCCAATTGAATAGAAATAATTCCTACTTTTCCATACGTATCATAAAACAGGAAGATAAGAAAAGGAATTTCCAAATTTGAAACGATTGTTTAAAAGTACGTATCTGTTTTCGCACTTCTGGTTGAAGTATAAATTCAGATATCGTTTGGAAACAGACATGCAGACGTCAAGATGATGCTGTTAAAACCATGTATCGGTTTTCGTGTTTCTACTCGAAGTGTAAAATCAGATATCATTTAGAAACAGACTTTCCGATATCTATTATGGGTCGAAATGGTTGCTAAGTCGATACCCACCGTTAGCGCTACGAATTCGACAGCAAACGGCATCGAATCGACATTGATATGTTTGTTGGGTGTTTACATACATGACGTCACAGCCTACCCAGAATAAATTTGAATAATACATGTAACTGGGGTACTATACTATTCTGTTTACTATGGTCACGACGCTCATTGATGCTGAAAAGCTACTCCGTGAATGCTGTCACTTACCGAGGAATGTGACAAAAATGGTCACAAGCACCAGTGGCTGCACTCAAGGATGGTAGAGGGAAATGAAGAGGTGATAGTAAATGAAGCTTACGAGCCTACCTAACACAAATTCTAAAACCTCGTAATTGTAGAGCATAACCCTAGCGCTATCCTCTAAAACTGCATGGAGAGTTAAAAACATGATCGATAAACATAGAATAGACGACACGTAATCCAAATTACAACAGGAACCCTTCTCTTCCATTCACCGAAGACAGCTTCAGGAACCCTATAGTTAATCCGGCACTGCGGAGAAGCGGTTATCCAGTGCCGTTTAGACATCTAATCGATACATTCATGTTTGCTGGGAATATATGTTTGTGTATTTTATAAAACCTAGAAGTTTTCAGGCAGAACGGAATAGCCATCCCGGTTATCCATCAGCTTTAGGTGGTCTTCAATAAAGCTACCAAAACTGAAAAGAAGAAGAAGTTTGTGTATTTTATTTTTCTTTACTTTTTAACAAATCCCAACTAGGGAAATACTTATAGTGTGAAAAGAGTATTCACATCTTTGCCTACACTATATGCTAAATCATAATCCAAGTTCTCTCTATAACATAGTAAACATACCCGCGATTTAGGCAGATTCCTTTCAAAGCTCTGCTGTTAACTTTTGAAAGATTTTTTGTTTGTTTTGAATTAATTAAATGTTTATTCACTAAACATAACATACAATACTGCAGTTAGTGTTTTAGTTTCTAGTTTTACCTTGTACCAACTGATCTAGATACCTACTACCTAGAGTAGTACCTACTTGAAACAGTTCATTCTTTCATTTGTATACCTAGCCGGGCTAGCCCTAGAGTAGAGTAAATACTTAATTTCCTCTATATTTGCATGTATTTTATTGAGACAAGGAGCCAAAGTAGAGGATTTATTAGTTCACCAGTTTTTTCAGTCTGTCGTGTGACTGTCTGGGAGACTACCAGTCTGTATTTGCCTATTTGGTGCACAAAATTCCACTGACTTTTTGAAAAAGCTGAAAAATTAAAAATCCACCATGTTATGATCCAGTTTGAAAAGTAGTTCCTCACAGACCCAGGATTTTTTGCAGAAAATGGGATTTGGGCGCAGCAAATAACATGGGAACATAGGAATTAAATAGGACTTGGGCGCAGGGTTAATGAGTCCCAGACTGGAAAACATAAATTCTAACAGAGTTACTCCTAACTTTATGCATTCCCATTAGTGATGTTTATCATCACAACAAGCCCAATTGTGAATCATAAATGACTTATTTTACATTAGTTTTCACTGCGGAGTTGAAATTTATAAAATAATTTACTGATTTTTGCATTTTTTAGGGTTAAATAGAGTAATTTTTGTTCATTCTAAATTCCTAACAGAGTTACTAGTCAATCTGAAATGAGTTATTATTCCACTGAGTCCACTCTGGGGTTAATCCACATATCCTGCTCTACTTTTCAGACTGGGTTATGATGTTTGGCTGATCCACCAACATTTTAACAATTTTTCTACCTAAAATTAATGGTAACATAGGAATAATAGCTATAAATCTACAGACTTTGCCCAGTCTGCAGAACTTGGGACTTGGGAGATATTTGAGACCAGTCTCAGTCTGCAAGACTGCAGAATGTGTCTCTTCTCCCAGACTCCCGCAGAGATTTCAATTTGAGACTGAGAGACAGTTACTCTCTGACTCAGCAGCAGATTCAGAATCTGCTGCAGCTAAATTAATGGTAACATATGAAATAATTCAAAATCTCCCGCAGCTAAATTAATGGTAACACCGTAACACCAGATTGTATTTGGTGGTAAATTCCAATGATATGTTGGTAGATATTCAATTTCTCTAATAAAAAAATTCCTGCTATGTTGGAGTATATTTAGCTATTAATTCCTATATTACAATTAATTTTTGCCCTTTGGAGGAAAAACCTAGTCTGAAAAGCCAGAAAAGGTCTCCTCAGACAGTCAGACCCAGGATTTTGTACTGTCACCAGTCTCAGCAGTCTGGAAAACTGCTTAGGCTAACAGATGATCTCTATATGCCCACCAGTCTGTCCGTAACTAGATATTACCGGACGCTTTTGTGCCTTTTAAAGCGTCCGCCATCCGGGAGCGTTTACTATCAAATAGGTAACCGTAACCTTTAAATATCATAAAATATGTAAATTAAAATTCATTATATGATATAAATATTCATGTACAGTGTACAGGGCAGTACTAGATATTACCGGATGCTCCTGTGCCTTTTAAAACGCTCGGGAGCGTTTATTATCAAATAGGTAACTGTGACCTTTAAATATGTAAATTACCATTCATCATATGATATAAATAATCATGTACAGTGTACAGGGCAGTACTAGGTATTACCGGATGTTCCTGTGCCTTTTAAAACGCTCGGGAGCGTTTATTATCAAATAGGTAACCGTGACCTTTAAATATGTAAATTACCATTCATCATATGATATAAATAATCATGTACATTGTACAGGGCGGTATTAGATATTACCGGACGCTTCTAAACGCTTCCGGACGCTTTTGTGCCTTTTAAAGCGTCCGGGAGCGTTTACTATCAAATAGGTAACCGTGACCTTTAAATATGTAAATTACCATTCATCATATGATATAAATAATCATGTACAGTGTCAGGGCGGTACTAGATATTACCGGACTTATGTAAACTCTTCCGGACGGCGGACGCTTTTAAAGCGTCCGGGAGCGTGAAGTATCCAATATATAACCGTAACCTTCAAAAATGTTAATTACCATTCTTCATATGATATAAATAATAATGTACACTGTAAAGGGCGTCATTACATTCTATCCGACGCTACCGGACGCTTTTTAGGCACACCCTATTTCGTGGTAAATTCCCAGACTGCAGGAACTGGTAAACTGTTCTCCAAGAAATCCTCTATTTTATAATTTTGGCTTCCATGTTTTAAAGTATGGACAAAGTCGCCAGTATATTGGCGACTTTTGAGGAGTTAAACAAGTTGGAAAACCTGTAAATAACCAGTAAATCACTCTTAAATAGTCTCAAGAGATACACGTGTATCAGGCATGAAGTATGAGGATGTTTCCAAGTGTAAAATCTAACCTAGGAAGCCAAATTTCTCCTTTGAAGTATCTTAAATGTGGCGACCTGGATCCATTTTCTCACTCAACTGGCGACTTTTGTGCCTCACTTTAAAACATGGTTTGGCTTCTGTTCTCAGTAAGATACATGCCAGTCTGTATTTCGTGGTAAATTCCACTGACATGTCGGTGGAATTTTATCCCCTTCGAAAACAATATTCTGGCAAAGTCTGTGGATTTTTAGCTATTTATTCCTATGTTACCATTAATTTTTGGTGGAAATATTAGGAAAATGTTGGTGGATCTCCAGTCTGCAGAATGTGTCTCTTCTCCCACAGAGATTTTAATTGGAGAGACTGTCCAGTCTGGAAAAATAGGTGCTTTCTGATGAACTAATTACTCTGTTGGAGTTTTACAGACTTCAAAAATTAATGGTAAATTGCTAAAAATTGTATAATCCGCAGCATTTAGCATATGGAGTTCCAGTCTGCAGAATGTGTCTCTTCTCCCGCAGAGACTTTAAATTTGAGAGACAGTTACTCTCTGACTCTCAGAAGCAGATTCAGAATCTCCCGCAGCTAAATTAATGGTAACATAGGAATTAATTCAAAATCTCCCGCAGCTAAATTAATGGTAACATAGGAATTAATTCAAGATCTCCCGCAGAGATCTCCAATTTCTAAAAATTCAATCAAAAACTCCCGCAGAGAGTCTTGGAAAAATGTTCCATATTCTGCAGACTGGGTGGATCTAGGGTAATTACTCAACTACCGAATAATTAGAAGAGCCCTCACTAATTATATTCATAGACACCAGCCGCTGTGCGTATCAATCCGAAACTAATCTGTTTGTTTACATTTGATTTTGACGTATGTTTATACATACATTTAAACTATTGTTGCCATAAGCTAGAGGTTTTTCCGTAATAAAGCATAATTTAACATTGAATCAAAACACGATTTTATCATATTACCGAATTAAAATCAATTAAATATCAATTATCCGAATGTTATCAAAATATTCGTATCAATTACCGAATGTTCATTTAATACTAATACTAATTTAAGGCATAAACTATATGTAAGGGATATTTAAACATTATATCAATGATTTGACTTAATTTTTATTAGAACATATTAGAAATAAAATGATTACACTAACGGTTTATTTTTTCTAAAATTAGATTCAAACTCTCATTTCCTTTATAACATTCTACACTCTAGTGTTTGATTAAACAACAGTTCGGAAAATATATAGTTAACTCTTATATAAACTCACAGCTATAAGGTATTTCTTATCTTAATTGCATATGAGATCAATAAATCCTCTTTTATAAGTCAAACATAAGAAAATAACAAACAAAAAATATAACTAGTGAAACGTATCGCTCATAACAATGTCCTTTGGCATTATTATGCTCTTTTGAACTTAACTGTTCAGTATTTAAAAGTAATCAGCATTAATTAGTTGTAGTGTTGTACATAGAACAGAGACATATATCTTATTTGTTTCTACATTTTTCGCAAGCTTTGCAGTAGAAGTTATAGTTCTGAAGCTCCAGTTCATTCATCGAGGTAATATTATCATTCAGACATTCTTTGTGGAACCATCTTTTGCATCGTTGATAAGAACATCCAATCCATGCTTCTGGGATGCTCCAATCCTCGTTCCCATAACAGGCATAGCAAACGTCACCATCGGCTTCACCAATATCATCATCGCTCTCGAGCTCCATCTCTTCCTCGCTCTCTTCAGAATCTGGTGTTATCACGCGTTTTGAACCATTTGAATTGCGTTTTTGCCCTCTCTCTTGTTTTCTCTTTTCTTTTTCATCCTCTTTTTTTCTTCTTTTCATCTTGCTTTTTTTGCAAGAAGTTCAAATAATCTTTTCCAGAAACTGCAGCTGGTGTTTTTGGCTTCGTCTTGGTCACCTTTCTGGTGATGATAACGTCTTTTCCAATTACAAAGTGGTTTTTGAACGGTGAATCCTTCCACTTTTCAAAGGACATTGCTCTTGCTGAAGGTTGGTCACTGACTCCACTTGTGCCTGCAATCGGTGATATTTCAGAATGGCTTGGAGTCGTGCATCGTTTTGAAGGAGTACTCTCACCATTCCTTTGAGGATTCATTAGAGAGACATTCATAGGTAATGGTGGTACATCTTCAGTTGAAGCTCTGCTGCCATTGAGATCTTCTGTACAATTAATGTTGCTAGTATTTTGTACTTTGGATTGCTCCAGCTGAGAAAGGTCCTCTTGTAATTCAGCTATCTGACCCATATCATCTTGATCATTGGTAGTGTTTGGTTGGTAATCTCTGATCAACCTTCTTGTGTCACGGTACACTTTATAGAGAATTCCTCTATCTGTTTGGTCCTCAATATCGTAATCATTTTGAAAACGAGTTTCAAACAAAGTTTTTATATTTATGGGTAATGCCCTCTCAATACACTGTGCCATCCTAAACATCCCGATCTTCTCCTTGTTAGTGACATTGCTAGATTCATTTGCACGGTTGTTTGTCGGCTCCTTGACAATTATCTTTGAATAGTCGACAGCATCCGGATTTAAAGGCAGTATGCCCGGTTTACGAAATCCCGATTTCACATTCTGAAGATTGTTAACCGCTTTCAACCAGGCACTGTTAATTAAATACCGAAAAGAAATGCGCTCGTGACATTGCTAAGCCTTTATACTGCCGAGCAAAATCATTCAAACTTTGATTCCAGTATTTCTTCAAAGGGCCATATACTGCAACATCTAACGGTTGCAGTATATGGCTAGCGTGTGGTGGAAATCAAAACATAATAATTCCATGGGCATTAGCAAACTCTGATACAGCTACGTTTATGTGGGACGTATGTCCATCCATAAACAGTATTATAGGGAACTGGACTGTGTCCCTGATACGTGGATAGAAACAATTGGCTAACCATCCAAAAAAACTATCTGAAGAAATCCAGCCATTAAGAGTGCAGCCTACATCGAAATCTTCTGGATTTACTCCATCAAAATTGAATTTTGGTCGAACACCTGGGAACAACACAAAAGGTTTCTGCAAATTGCCATCAGCACAAGCACATCCCAAGACCGTTATTTGTTCCCTTGAATCAGGTGCCATCTTATACACATTCTTAGCACCCCTCTCTGTGATAACTTTTAATTTACCACTGGAACCTGCTAAGGGAAAACCACTTTTGTCAAGGTTACAAATGCGACTAGCATTTTCTTCAACAAAGAATGTTTCGGCATCAATATCATGCTCATCTTTTAGAAACTTGGAAATATTTCTGAACCAAGCTTTGATGTTACCCTCATCAATGTATGTCCGCTGATAGCCCAGATTTTCGGGAAGTCTTGCAGACAATACGGGCCATCGAATCATGAAGCGATAAGTCCAGCAGGAGGAAGGAAGGTTATTTTTGAATATGGTTCTCTCCTCTTTATCCAGAATCTCCTTAATATGATGAGGGATTTCTTTCCTTGTGATGCCATATCCAATTTTAGCCATTTTCAAAATCCAATCCACAAATTTCTTCTCCTCTTCACGTGATAGGGATGTACGGGGACCTAATGTGTGGAGAAAGCGATTAAATGAATGTCCTATTGTTCAATTATTTGGTATTTTAAGCTAATGATTGATTCTTATTAACTTCCCTATTGTGAAAGATCAGCTAGAAATGAAAAAGAAAACAAAATCATAATCCCTAAGTATTAGATATATCAAATACTGCACTCACCAGGTTGACCTTTCAAAAGAGAAGATCTGTCATTCTTCTTGTCATGAATTGTGGTAGTGGGAACACCATATTTCTCAGAAGCTTCCTTATAAGTCATGCCATTCTGGACTGCAGCAATTGCTTCGAGAATGGAATCTTCATTGTACTTTTTTTTTTTTCGTGGCTTTTGGCATGCTAGTAATTAATTTATCGAACTGTCTTAATTATAGGTATTTCATTCTAGGAACAGAAAATATTAGATTGGTGGTTTTAACATAAACCACATGATTAATTATTATCAATAACGATATAAAGTAATTAATATACATTCGTTAAATCTGATTGAATACATATTCGGTGAAATTGATCATGAATTTTCAATTACCGAATGAAATTTTCATATCATTCGGTAATTGATATTGGGTTAAAGTTAATATCAATTATCGAATGCTATTTTTTTTATCGTATGGCAACCTGGTGATAATTTAGAGCAATGTAAACAAACTTTACGTTACCGCGACAACTTCTATCCACACTTTAGGGAAATAGCGCGCATAACGACTGAAATTTTTCGTAAACACTTGCACATGATTTAACCACTATCGGTATTCTAAGCACAAAACTGGTTATATAACTCAGATAAATGTTCTTTTATATATTATATATGGTTTATAGTTCCGTAAACACCTTTATAAAATGAAAGCTGTATGTTCATGCTTCACGATCACGATAACTGTGTTACTGTCATGCCACCTATGAATACACTTCACCAATTTCAAATTCTGCATTCGGTAATTGAGTACGTTCGGCAATTGATATATTACCCTACCAAATTACTGGAAATTTATGGTGGATTTTTTCAGCTTTTTGAAAATGTCAGTGGGATTTTGTGCACCAAATACAGACTGGGATACATGTAAATATAGGAGGAAATTAAGGATTGTTCGCACAGAAAATCATCTGAAAATGTTAAAAATGTCCCATGTTCTGCCAGTCTGCAGAATGTGTCTCTTCTCCTGCAGAGATTTTTATTTGAGAGACAGTTACTCTCAAGTTAATAACCGATTCAAGTCTGGGACTGGTTATCATTTTGTTTACGTACTACAATGATTAGTTACGCGGTCCACCGCAGTCCACAGTTGGCGCCACTAATTTACAATATACTTTTTATATAAACATTTCTAAAATCAACAAATATTCTAATGTTACATAAATAAATATACTAAATCGATTTAGGACCAATTTGGCGATGGTTTGATTTTGACTGAACTGCCCCTTTAACATCGTCTCTATACACTATACAGCTGTCATGAAAAGCGACTCCTTTGAATTTCTCCCTGTAGAAATACTGAAGAGATACGATTTCATTGCCATGTGAGGAGTCGGATCAAATTTTTGTATTCCAAGTGAGTTGTGTTTCTTGACAGCCATCTCTTTCCAAACACCAAAATATCATATTTTAAGATCGAGGAGTCGGATCAAATTTTGTATATCAAAGGAGTCGTATTTTGCAACTGGGCCAATTTTTCTATGAACACTTCTGAATTAATCCCTATATTTACATTAATTTTGCTACGAACATAATAAGAGATCTCTACGAACACTTAACCAGTTTCTGCATACTATGATTCTGGGACTTTGCCAGAATATTATTTTTAAAGGAGAAAATTTCCACCAACAAGTCAGTGGAATTTACCATGAAATACAGTCTGGGGAGACTGGGGTAGGCCTTGGGGGTAGGTAGGGTTCCCGGCCAAACTGCAAAGTGTGTCAAATCTTTCACCAAGATTTCATATTTCAGGACAATTAGTCTCCAAAGTTTTTCAAATTTTTCTCCAAAATGACCAAATTAGAAAATAGTCACCAAGATCTTGTTTTGATGAATTTTCCCTTAAATGTAGTCTCCAAAGATCTTTGGCGACATGGACACGTTTTGCAGACTGGGTTCCCGGTCAAGCAGGTAAAATGTGGTCCTTTAATTTTTAATTGCGGC
The DNA here is from genome assembly GCA_947561585.1 of Caprella mutica. Taxonomy (NCBI): domain Eukaryota; kingdom Metazoa; phylum Arthropoda; class Malacostraca; order Amphipoda; family Caprellidae; genus Caprella; species Caprella mutica. Next base: position 99,465 of record CANNZV010000206.1, read on the forward strand.
CCTTTCAAGAGAGTCTCTAAAACAGTCTGAACCAAAATTACATTAAAATCTACTATGGAAAAGTGGTCTTTTCTGATGATTGATGAATTAATCAATCTGTTGCCAACTTGCCAGTCTGTATTTAGTGCAAGTGTGCACAGAATCCTCCTCACTTTCTCACAAAGCTGAAAAAAAATCCACTAACAATTTGGCTGATCCAATCATCCACAAGGCACCCAGTCTGCAGAACAGGGGGCATTTTTAACATTTTTGTGTGAACAATCCTTAATTTCCTCCTATATTTACATGCATTTTACTGAGAACAGGCCCCCAGGGGCTCTATCCTGAAGCTGTCTGTGGTGAATGGAAGAGGATAGGGGTGGCGTCCCTTGGGCCCCGAACTGTTGTAGTTTGGATTATGGATTGTCTTTTTTCATTTTTCCCATGTATCATTTTTTTTAACGCTACTTGCAGTTTTAGAGGATAGTGCTAGGGTTATGCTCTTCAACTACGAGGTCTTAGAATTTTGTGTTAAGTAGGCTCGTAGGCTTCATTTACTATCACCTATTCATTTTCCTCTTCCATCCGTGAGTGTAGCCACCGGTGCTTGTGTCTCAATTCGTCGCATTCCTTGGTAAGTGACTGTATTCATGGAGTAGCTTTTCTGCATCCATGAGCATTATCACCGACAGTGGTAAGTGACTTTGTTAACCACTTTCCTCTCTGACTGCTTCTTCCAGTCCCTTGTATTTAATTTCCTTTTGACGTCAGCGATATGGCCTTTGGTTCCAAAGCAGACGTTAAACCCCCTACGAAATTAAATTAATTAACTAATCACTGAGAACAGAAGCCAAAATAAAAATGGAGGATTTCTTGGCAAACAGTTTAGCTACCAGTTCCTGCAGTCTGGCAAGGCAGTGGGCACCAATAAAGTGTTTGTAGAGATCTTTTATATTGTTCACAGCCAGTTTGAAAATGTGTCAAATCAGTCTCAAAGATTTTATTTTGAGGACAAGTTGTGTCCAAAGATTTTCAAATCTGTCCTTAAAATGACTAAATTAATTCTTCAAAATGTCTCCAATAATAACATGTAAACCAGTCTGCTGAAACAGTGAAACTGGTAAACTCACTAAAGTATTCATAGAGATCTGCCAGTCTGTATTTGGTACACAAAAACCCACCGATTTGTTCAAAATAATGAAAAAATCCACCAACATATTTGGCTGATCCACCAACATTTTCCTCATTTAGCCACTGAAAAGTAATGGTATTCTTTGATAGTTTGATTGAGATGTCTTATTTGGAATAGAAAATAAAATTTATTATAGAAAACTGTCATAAATATTATTTTATAGGGTAACTATCGTAAACTTTCAGTCTGAGGTGTAAATAAAATCTTATCAGTTAGATGTATCGGGAGACTTACCACTCCCGAATCACCCTGCCACAACAAACTAGCGAATACAACAAACTACATAACGGCCATTTATGTTGAGACCATTGATTGAAGGTACAATGGTGCGCCGCTCAGCTTTTAAATACTGTTGATCTTACTAGTGTACTACAGTTTTATCAACTTATATCACCCCTCATCAGTTGCCAATATATTGGGGACTTTGTGTATACTTTGAAACATGGGATTTGAGACACTGGCGCGCAACTATCGATCAATGGTTGCATGATCAATCGAAGTTTATGATGAAAGGTGTCATTGTATTCCATGTGAAAATTGACTGAAATATCTGCTGCTATTTTTGCTATGAAAATGAATCTATTATTATTCTTTTTTGCAATTTCTGCTGTTTTTAATGTAATAAAACAGCAGCATTATATTCAGATCATACTAATTTTTGTGGGAGAAAAAGATCTAAATATGGGAGAACCTTGCATCTTTCAAACATTATTATGACTAATTGTGAATCAATTTTTCACAAAATACCAGATTATATTTTTACTTCATAGATATAGGCCTAGTTAATATTTTAGCATTCTATCTCTGAGAATTTTTAATACAATAATAGCCTTTCTAGCTGTCGAAAGTACCAGTGTAAAAATATGACCTTTCCGCATTCTGCGAAGGTAATTAAACATTGACATTTATACTCTGATCATCTGATGCTTAAATTAAAACATTATTTTCAGATTTTTACTCTTGGTAATTCCTAATTATAATTTTGCTGTCTAGCTATTTATTTTTATAAAAAGTTTTACAAATAGATCATCAAAATGGGTGTAAGTAATGGTTTTTTAATTATATTGAATAAATTATTGAAATATATCTGCTAATAATTGTTCTGAAATTCAATATTTATAAGAGTTAAGATTTCCTATTAATATTTGTTTCTATTCCAGAAAATCTCCAAATTGAAGAAAGATAACATCAAACAGTCAAGATCAAAAGTAACAAAGAAAATACAGAAGAAAAAGACTAAATATGGCAAAAAGAAAGTACCCGTTGAGCTCAGGGAACCAGTTACATACTATGACAAGAAAAAGATTAAAGAATATGAGAAGGAACAGAAGAAAAAACAAAGAGGACAGAAGAATAAACCAGAAGAGGTAAAAGAAGTGGAGAAAAAGAGAACTGAGAAACATTTTGGAGATAGAGAGGACATGTGGGACCCTGTTCAAGTGGAGGAGATGATCAGTCAAGAGGATGAGGATTTTAATCAGAGGATGAAGGAGGATGCTAGGAAAGAGGATGATCTGCTCAACAATAGAGTTAGAGTACAGCAGAAAGCTAAAAATCTGCTGGAGAAAATAGATGATGCAGATATGGATGAAGAGGCTAAGGTAGTTGTCGCCTTTAAAGAGGAGAAGGAGTACGAGATGAGGGTGATAAAACAGAGGGAGAGGCAGGAAGCCTTGGCTATTGAGGCAGCAGAATTAGCCCCTCGTTCTCTCTTGCCAACTGTTGGTAGTGATGGCAAAGTTACTTCTCAATACAAACCATCAGAAAATGAGACTCCTGTGGAAGTGGAAGAGGAAGCAATTGTCAGAGAAACTCCCACTGTTGTCTCAACTGTCGAAATGATGCTTGAACGAAAACGTAAACTTGATGAAAAGAAGTTATTCATTGGTTGTGCTGCTACTAAAATTATAAGTGATCCTGACCACAATATGGTAAAATTGAAAGAGCTCACTCTGCTTGTCTTTGAAAATGATATAAAGATAGCCTTGACTGTGCGTAAAATGGCCGCCTTGTCTCTTCTCCGCATATTTGACAGCATTTTACCTAACTACAAACTGGCTACAATGGACAAACCAGGAGTTACTTTGAAAAAAGAGAACCGTGAAATTGTTACAAAGGAGAAGCAATTACTTTGCCGATACAAATATTATCTCAAAGGTCTGGAGGCAATGGTCGTTTCTGCAGAAATGAACAAATACACGCCCCTGTATGTTCAGATGGCTAAAGTTGCCTTCCAATGTTTATCACACCTCCTACTCAGAAACCCTACCTTCAACATGTCTGATAACATCATCCGCTTTTTGGTGCCCCATCTCTCTAACACTGTGGATGAACTGAGGGCAGAGGTTGTCAAAACATTTGAAACTATCTTCAAAGAGGATGAGAATGGTTTATTCTCTTTGAGAGTGAGTATATTAACCATAAATATTCATTTTTTAATAATCTCATTAGTTAAAGATGAATAAGTAGCTTACTATTCATAATATTCCTTGTGTTTTAGTGTTATCAGACATAATTAATGTAAATATTGAATAGGTTATCAAAATATCATTTGATTGATGATAACCTCATCAATCAAATCATGTTATAACTTTTCCTTCTCTTTTCTCAGACTATAAAAGTTATCAGAGAGTTTGTTCGTAAGAAGGGTTTCCAAGTTCACAGTGACTGTCTGAGGGTGCTAATTCACCTTAGAATCACTCAGGCCTCTTCCCTTGACACACTCAAGACGAGGAAGGTGGAGAGTGAGAATCAAACCAAACAGACGGCAAAGCTGCTAAAGAAAGTAGCCTCACGCAATGCAGTAAAGATGAGCATCACACAAAAGAAAAGGAGACACAAGAAGGCGCAATTGGAGCACAAACTCAAGGAACAGAAGCTAAATGAGAAAAAGAGTAGTGAGACAACCACACAGACTGAAATTATAGAGATTCTCTTTGCTCTTTATGTTCATGTCATAAAGAATCTGCCTAACAGAAAAGTTTTAGGAGCAGTTTTGGAGGGTTTATCACAGTGAGTAGGAGTCCTATTTAAACAAACAATTTAAAAGAATAGTGATTAAAATCATGTCTTATTCCTGTCATTTTATAGATAGTCTATAAGTTTCATTCTTTTCAGCACACTTTGATACTGTTATTTCATTTCTCAGATTTGGTCACCTGATGAGCATAGACTACTTCACAGACCTGCTTGCTAACCTCGAGAGCATTCTCCTACGTCAGAACCTGTCCACTATAGAGTCTATTCACTGCATTCAGACTGTGTTCAGACTGCTAACTGGTCTGGGGTCTACTTTGCCTAATGACCCTTCATGCTTTGCTGAGAAACTATTCGCCCTCCTCATTAATATTGCCAATGTTGGTGAGTCAACAGCATTACTCTCAAACTTACAATATATTGCGAGTTTGTTCATTATTTTCATATTAGGCAAGAAATGTTTTAGAACTAATAGTACCATTCTGTGATTTAATACTTGTTGTTGACTATTTACCACAGGAGTGACTGATGACACAGTCAAAGCAGCTCTAGAGACATTACTTCTCTTCTTCATTCAGTGCAAGAAAAGAGTTGGGGAGAAACAAAGTGTAGGTTTCGTCAAGAGGCTCGCTACTCTTGCTGTACAAGTGCCCCACTCTTTCTCCATTCCCATCATGATGACTGTGCGCTCTATTATGCTTGTAAGTATTTCACCACAAATGAAAGTGATAAAATTATCAGACTGATCATAGTGCTACTGTTAAAGTTCGCAACGACATCACAGATATAAGTAACACTGGAACAGTTGCATAATATGATTTATAATAAATTGGATTGATTCCTCAGAACCACCGCAGTTGCGAGTCTCTCCTGGACACATCTGGTGAAGGCTCCTCTGGTATTTACCAGCCTCTGCTTAACCACCCTGTGCACTGTAATGCCGAGGTATCCTCCCTCTTTGAGATGCACGCCCTGTCTGTAAGTAACTAATATTATACCCTCGGTGTAAGTAACTAACTCCCTGTCTGTGAGTGGTGATGTCTCCACTCCCTGTCTGTGAGTGGTGATGTCTCCACTCCCTGTCTGTGAGTGGTGATGTCTCCACTCCCTGTCTGTGAGTGGTGATGTCTCCACTCCCTGTCTGTGAGTGGTAATGTCTCCACTCTCTGTCTGTGAGTGGTGATGTCTCCACTCTCTGTCTGTGAGTGGTGATGTCTCCACTCCCTGTGTGTGAGTGGTGATGTCTCCACTCTCTGTCTGTGAGTGGTCTCTATTCCATGTCAATCAATCAATTCCACTCTTATTTTCATTTTTCTTCTTTTCCCTAGAAATCCTACCACCCCATGGTAAAGCAGCTTGCTGTGCATCTCTACAAAGGAGCTCCTTTGCTCGGTGACGGGGCCTTACCTGCTTCATTCACCAAACAGTGAGTAAAGAACTAACCATTGATTCATATCTAAGCTTGCCATTGTAACAAGTCAAATATTAGAACTATAACTCATGTCTATTTAATCAACCATTTGTACTATATCAAAATATCTTTTTTCAGTAATGTTGACAAGCTCATGTCTGACTACTCCATGAGCAAGGATAACTTCTGTCCCCAACTGATGGATCCCAAGCAGCATCTGCGGGGAGATGGCAAGTGGAGTGGCACTGAAAAGAGGCGCATAGCCAGCACTCACAGGTGGGAAAATGGGTTCTGTTTGCTAGAGAGACACGTAGTAGCTAACTAGTATTTAGAAAACACCTCAGTGATGGTGCTTTTTAAATGAAATTATCAGGAGACTAGTCATTTTTTGGTGAACAATTGAAATGCTTCTTACTTAATAATTTTTGTTTCTCTTGCAGCTTCAGTCCAGCTCTGCAAGAACTAATTGATGAAGAAGAGAGAAAAGTATCGAAGCTGCAGAAAAGCAGTGACTGCGACAGTGGTTTGGAGGAAGATGGAGGGGAGGAGTTGGAGGATATGGATAACTTCTACCCCACACAGGAGGGATCTGAGGAGCTCATCTCTCTGGAAGAGGAGGAGCTGGAGGAGGATATTGATGTCAGTTGCGATCTTCTGGGGGATGAGGAGTAGTAGAGTCCTAATAGATTGTTATTTTATAATTAAATCCTTCTCTATTAAACCACATCTTTTATTTCTCTCATCTATAAAATTTTCAGTGAAATTTACCGATTCCGAATAAGGTTAGTCTCCTCAATTACAAAATAGGTACTGAATTTTAGGTGGATATGATTGTAGGTTTCATTTACTATTACCTCTTCATTTTCCTCTTCTGTCCGTGAGTGCAATCACTTACTTGTTCCATTTCACCACATTCCTTGGTAAGTTACATACAGTAAAGCTTTTCTGCATTCATGAGCATTGTCAGCGACTAGCGGTAAGTGACTTTGTTCATGAAGCCTCTTTCCTGCTTCTTCCAGTCCCTTGTATGAAACACGTCCGCAGACGTGTTTTGGATTTCACAGGGCCTAATTTCTAAAGATTGAAATCGGAAAAGATCCGAACCAGTGGCATGTGCTGGAGCTCGATGTGACAAATCTTTTCAACCATATCTCTCTTCTATTCTGGACTCCATACAGCAAACTGTGCACTTAAATCTCTATTAATTTTTATGAATAACTATCCTTCCATTTTAGATTCCTATACCTTGTGAATTGATAAGGTTGTTACATAGAAATAATTGCAGAAATTAATAAGTTGAAGCATAGTATCTTACCTACAATATTATCACAGTGAAATATTTAGAGTAAGCATGAAATTGAAAGGTAATAAATAATGATACGAGTGTTATTTATTATATGTTCAGTAAAATTGTTCCTGTTAATGTATACTGTATATTATGTTATAGAATTGCTATGTACTGAAACGTGTCTAATTTTACAGCTCAGAAATCACAGTCTTTTCCTTCTCTTTCTTTCAAATCTAGGTTTAGTTCTAATAGCGTTAGGTAGGATAATTATTAGTTTACTAGTGTAATTTCCCGTTAAAAATGACGGGTCAACATCAATACCAATTTATTACCCGTTATTAGGTTATTTTTCATCAAGTAAAATAAAATTTTATGGATAAAATAATTTATAATTCAGTTATAGTAATTATCATTTATTCCACTCATATAAGAATTAGTATTCATGCTACCACCTGTTAACATATTTAGCCAAATTTCTGAATATTACTCAAAGCGTGACAGACCCATAGAGTATTATAATAATGAAGAGAAAAACAAGGGTTGTAATAAAAAGTACATACTTCTTCAAGCTTTCGATTTTTTCAAAAAATCATCCTCGGGAAAACCTAAATATATCTTAATTCTACTATATAAATACAAAATTCTCCTATCTAGGATACAGAAATGAATAAATATCACTAAAGTTACAATTAATTAAATAAACATTGAACTCAGTGAAAAACAATCTACATATAAAAGGAAAAATCATTCTAAAATAAATAATTCTGTAGAAGCCCCTTGTGAATTTAATTGGGGCTTCTGTTCATAAATGAAAATGGATTCCAATGTCCTCAAATCGTAACTATTGCAGGTTGATAAAATTTTGAAATCTTTTTCCGAAATCTGATTATCATATGAATGGTTTAAAATTTTTATCTTGATTAGATAAAACAGTAAAGGGGTTTCTGAAGGAAACCCCTCTGTGTTGACAAACTCGAACCTTTAATTGTTTCCTTGTCTCGCCTATGTAGGCCACGGAGCACTGTCCGCAAGTGAATTTATAAATGACGTTGGAAACAAGTAAAGGTGGGAGTTTGTCTTTATACTTAAACATATTTCCAATAGTGTTAGAAGAATTAAAAATGAATTTATCAACTTCACCTAACTTGAAAAGGTAATAACACACACTCTGGGATACTGCAGCTTTATTGATCTCTCGAATAGAAGCGTAATCTATTCCTTAGTCTTTGGAAAGTACAAGGGACTAAGGTGCAATTCTTTAGAACAAACATTTATCAAATAATATACATATGGATTTATGATTGTACCTAATTTTCTAATATTCATTTCCATAATTATTTTGTAAATCCCTTTACCAAAAACTGCTAATTCTTGAAATTCAAACTTTGAGATTATTTAAAAATAAAATAGGCTACCTAGTTAAGAGAGATCAGAAGCCAGAATGCGGAATAATACTCTCCCATCACGCTCATTACCTTTCCAAACTAGTTACGTTGATAAACCATTTATATTCTTGATAACAATAACATAAATATATTTATCAACTTCACCTAACTTGAAAAGGTAATAACACACACTCTGGGATACTGCAGCTTTATTGATCTCTCGAATAGAAGCGTAATCTATTCCTTAACCAGAAAAAATAAAATAGGCTACCTAGTTAAGAGAGATCAGAAGCCAGAATGCGGAATAATACTCTCCCATCACGCTCATTACCTTTCCAAACTAGTTACGTTGATAAACCATTTATATTCTTGATAACAATAACATAAATATATTTAGGATCGATCTGAGGATAAAACTTACTAATTAAAGATGTTAATTTACGTTTGAGGACATTGGAATAATGGCCTAAATATTCTAACTTAACATAAATTGGTTTTCTAGAACAAGTTAATTTAGAAGGAGGTGGATTATAAATATTATCTATGGTCTTCCTAAACATACTATCAATAATTTTGTTTGTGAACTTATTTTTCAAAAAAAAATATTCCCTATGATAAGACAATTCATTTTCAAACAAAGTTACATTAGAACAAATCCTAAAGGCCCTATAAACTGAGTATGAAATAATATTGAGTTTAAAACTAAAAGGAATAAAAGAATTAAATTTCATAGCAAGGCCAGTGAACGTTTTCTTGCGATATACAGAAATAATAAATTTTTCATTTTCTCTATTTATCAAAACGTCTAAGAAATTTAATTTAGAATCATTTTCAGTCTCACAAGTGAATTTAATATTAGGATGTTGAGAGTTTAAATGATTTAGAAATTTTGTAATGTGAGAAAAGTGCCTAAAAAGAATGAAAGTATCGTCAATGTATCTTTTGTAAACTATTGGTTTGAATTCAGAAGGACAATTATTAGGCCAATTTACTTCATGATAGCACAAGAAAACGTTCGCTAGCGTTGGACCTAAGGGATTACCCATTGCTACACCGTCAAACTGAGAGTACAAAACATTATTAAAATAAATAACACCTCCTTTACAGCCATTTCCAGAAGATTCTTAAAATAAGATTTTGAAAAAGAAGGGACATCATAATTATTGTTTCATTTATGGGAATATTTGTAAAAAGGGACTTAATGTCAAAGCTAGCCATTACATACTTATTACTATTTGGAGTGTTGATTATATCTTTGACAAAAGAGAAACTATCTTGAACAGTATATTGATTGGAAGTGAGTGGAGTTAAACATGGAAGAAGAAATTTAGAGATTTTATAGCCAGCTGTGCCTATTGATGATAATATTGGTCGTAAAGGGACATTATCTTTATGAATTTTGGTAAACCATACATTACCTCCGGTGAAGAGCTGGACAGCCTCAGGTGGTCGTGAACAGCTTGACTGATGTGCTTTTCTTTCAGAAGTTTTGCCAAAAATCGATTAATTTTGTCTTCATGTCTTAATATAACTTTAAACCAGTCTTCATTTATAATTTTGAATTTTTTGGTGTCCGACCGAAATAATCTCTTGCATCTTTGAGTTGTAATCTTCTTTGTTCAAAATAACTATGCCATTTCCTTTATCAGGTTTCAAAATAACGAAGTTCCTTGTCCTGATTGAGACTATGAGGGTTGAAGGAGTAAAATGTGCTGTAAGGAAGGTGTTTCAATGAAGTTCTTACTCGATTTAAACCATCGGGAAGAAGTGGCGAGATGTCATTATTTTTCAAAATTTTATCAACCTGCAATAGTTACGATTTGAGGACATTGGAATCTATTTTTATTTATGAACAGAAGCCCCAATTAAATTCACAAGGGGCTTCTACAGAATTATTTATTTTAAAATGATTTCTTTCTTTTATATGTAGATAGTTTTTCACTGAGTTCAATGTTTATTTAATTAATTGTAACTTTAGTGATATTTATTCATTTCTGTATCCTAGATAGGAGAATTTTGTATTCATATAGTAGAATTAAGATATATTTAGGTTTTCCTGAGGATGATTTTTTGAAAAAATCGAAAGCTTGAAGAAATATGGACTTTTTATTACAACCCTTGTTTTTCTCTTATTAAAATTCGGTTTCCACAGAACAAATCTATTGTTGAAACTTTACCCATAGAGTAATGATATTATAGGACATACCACAGACAGACAAATAAAGATAAGGAAACTATTAATGCGGTGGGATATAGGTAGGATTAAATTAAATACAGCAATAGTTTCAAGCATATTTTTTCCTAAATAAAATAGATATTATTTGATCACGTGCCGGTAAATAGTACATATATCCTAATATCTAGGGTTGTAACAATATGCGTTTACAATCATAGATCTTAAGAATAACATAGACGAAAATAAATTAAATAGTATGGGATACTATATACCGCTGGTTTAGAACGATTAAGTAGTCTTTATTTCAATACGTCTATAATAGTTTCAAGATCTATGATTTTAAACGCATATTGTCACAACCCTACTAATATCAATACCTCCTAGCCTAATTAAGAACCCTGGGTAAAGAGTTATGAGGTTAACCAACAACAAAGCAAAAAAAACGAAACCCAACTTTGAATTGATATATCTCAGAAACTGCTAACGTTATGATTTTTTAAAAAATACTATTGTATTTGTCTACTTTTTTTACATAAATGGTGAAAAGTAGACAAATACAATGGTATTTTTAGATGGATGAATAGTTTTGAATTTTTCACTATTTATGTAAAAAAAAGTAGACAAATGCAATAGTGATTATAGTAAACGGTGTCAAAAGTATGCTTGCGCACAAACAAAATTTCGAAGATTTTTTTTATTACAGAAAAACAAGATAACAGATAATCCTTTATATTGATAACATATCATTAACAACCCATTATAAAATATATAGTCAATCTATATATCTTCCTCACTATCCACAGACTCCCACCACATGTCCTCCATTTCTTCCCGATTATAATTCAATCCATATTCTCATTGCAAAAAAGAGGCCATTCCATGCAAAAAAGAGGCCATCAAGATCACCGGAAATGACATCAGGTCACTTTTTCTTAAGGGGACATTTGAAGAATTTAGTGTTTTACTCAGCCTGCAAACTCAGACGACATGAATTAGAGAATCACGATTGAAGTGAATTTACTTAAAGAAAACCCTGCATTATTAAAAAGAGTTATGACAGCAATGAGAATAAGGATTGAATTATGTCAAGAAATGGAGGACATGCGTATAGTAAGGAAGGGATTAAGACTAAATATTTATTTAATAATGGTTTGTTAATGATATACTGTAAATGATTATTGTGATAGGTTTTTTCTGTTAAAAATTAATTTTCTTAATTTTTCTGTTGTGCGCAAGCATACTTTTGACACCGTTTACTATAATCACTATTTCATCAATAAAGATGGATAAATTGTACTTTTGAATTTTTAACCATTTATGTACAAATAGTAGACGGACACAATGGTATTTTTTTAGAAAAATCATTACGCTTTCAGTTTTTAAGATATTTGAATTCGAATTTGGGTTTCGTTTTTTTTTACATGCAAAGAAAGCAGACTGGAGCCTATTCAGCTACCATACAAACAAAAAATGTAAGGAGGAATTGGACGATTTATACTCACTGATAAATAAAATAAAGGGAATTATAATAGACACTGCAGAAGAATCAATACCAAAGAAAAGCACTGCTCTCAAAATTTTCTAAAGCCTCCAGTACCTTGGTACTGTGATGTACTAGTCTTCAAGGAAATAAGAATCCATGACTGAGGTGAAACACAGAGTAATAGAGAAAAAACATTCAATAGCAATAATTTTCGACTTAAGCTTACGACTCAGCATGGAAATAAACATATTGAAAAAAAAAACTTCACCCCTTTGGAATGGGAGGGAATCTTCCTCTATTCATCAAAGGATTCCTTTCGGATAGAAAAATTCAAGTGAGAGTAGGTAACTGTGCTGCGAAAGTTAATTTGCTTTTGCCTCTACGAAACACTCGTTCTTGATAGTTTTATTCGGCGATTAATCTAAAAGTTTTAGTTCTCTTTCATTCTATGATGCTGGCTCACATATATGCTCTGTGGACAAATTATAGTCGTAAGTATGCCTACCTAGTCATATTTCTGTTTCAGTTCCTTTGTAACTTTTAGATATTGTTTTAAAATAGAGTTTTAATCTAGGTAGCCATTTTAATTTTTTATGAAGTAGATTTTATACCGGGATCTTTTCAAGAAAACTAACGAATAATATGTGGATGAAGAGTGACTTTTCCTGCCCTCATATTAGATGCTAGACGCAGCTACAGTTTTGACTGTCCGGGGTGTCCCCCCATATGTGAGTGCCTGTCAGCCCATGAAAGAGTACCCATGGAAGTTACCTGTAACTTTCTCTTGTTCAGCCTAGTTAGCATCAAACAGTTTCATACACCTGATCTATTCCAAGGGACATTGAATTCAGAGGTTTATTTATATAGTCACCTTCCCATAGTCCCAGTTTCTGAATTGTGGCATCGCTTGCCCATGCAGTTTAGTATCTTTAGTGATTTGTGCCTGTTATCTGTGTTTGACTCATGTACTAAACAATTCAAAGGAATTGTGTGAAGACATTCCATGATTCCCATCCCATGTTTGAAATTCTGGCTATTACTTGCAGTGTAGAGTCTGTGTAGTGAATTTGTGCTTAATTAGTTTCACTCTGACTAGTTGATCATACTCAAGTGAGGTTATTGCATATTAGTTAATTCTGGAAATCGTATTTTTATGCTGGTGACCCATGTTTGAAATCCTTGCACAGCTTTCCAATATTGGGTTTCCAACTGATTATTTTTACAGTTTGGTGTCTGTGCAGTGAATTAGTTTGTTTTAATGAAAACATCCCAGATTTCAAATTCTGGCATAGCTTGCAAAGTTTTCAACTGACTGTTGGGTATTCAGATAAGCAATTGTTCAGTGAATATTTGCACAGTTTGAGCTTTCAGTTTACTTAGCTTTCAGTTTGAGCTGGAATTGTGTGTTGTGATTTGTGAGTAGGAAGTTTGAAAATTTCTGAAGATGGGAAGACAGCACAGGCAGTGAAGGTCTCCCTATGACACTCAGGACCTCCTCTGGTAGAAATATTGCAATAACTGCCCATTTAGCAACTGATGGCCTCTTTGAGTTTGGGAATAAGTTAGAGGCACTTTTGAGCATTGATGCCAAAGAAAAATTTGACGCAGATATTCGAACCCTGCAATCTATGCGCAGACAGCACCTCAAGGAAGCCAATGAATTGTGTGTCAGACTCAAGAAAGGTGGCTCCAAGCAAGAATCTGATGAAATACATTCACACAAGGTATTCATACAATGCGAGTGTTTTAGAAAAATCAGCAAGATTAATAGAGTAAGGGAAGACATGAATGAAGACTTACTCTCGAATATCACCCCTGAGGATGTCTCTCTTTCTCTGAGTGCAGAACATGGAAATCAACCGCAGGAATACACCTCATTTGTGATGGCAGTGACTGGGACTGAGCAAGTTTCATCTTCTCAGTCTGTGCCCTGCTTGATTCCTGGAGGTGCAGCATGTAGAAAAAATGTGTGTTCTTTTCCACCATTTTGAGGCCATTCAGACCACTCAGCTGTTGATGTATCTGAGCCTCCTCGTGGGTTGGTGAAATGGAGTACACTGTTTCCCAGGGTGACCCACAGTATTCCTTCTCATAACGTTCTTCCCCACAGTGTTCCTCTTCACAGTGCCTCTCTCTACAGTGCTCGCCGTCGACAGTTAACTCTTTCAGGCCCAGACTTTTGAGGGAAATAAATGCCCTATGTTCCCAAAGGTTTTTGACTATACCTAATCATTTTTGTAAGTGGTGCAAAATTTGAGCTGCCCAGCATACAGACTTGATTATTAAAAGGTAGTATACTTTCTGTACCACTGAGAATTAAACCTAACACTTATGATGGTTTGAAATATCTACTTCCAGACTTGGAAGCGTTTTTAAGGTGGTACATTTTCTGTACCACCTTGCAACAAACATGCTTCTCTGTGTGGTATGAAATATGTTACACCTGACTTGAAAGAGTTAAGCGAGCTATGGTAAGGAGTGGAATGGTATAGTTGGGCCAGCCGGATGTAACTGCTAACTATCTGCTTAAACAGCAGCTTTTCCATATCCCCAAATCTTCATATTATGGAAGTGCGAACAACTATAAAACTTGGAGCAGTTTGTTGAAGACCCGAATGCATGATGTGATTCACTTCCCCTTCGAGAAACTCCAGATTATGATGTGATGTGATAATGATCGGGGGCTCCACACCCCCGATATGTGTGCTCCACACCCCCTCGACATTATTCAAGATTATTTCGAGGCTATCTCAGATAACTCCAATAATGCGACAGTTGATTTGGTGTGGAGTATATTGGATAAGCGTTATGGGTCATTTATTGCGTTATGGTTTTAAGCTCCCGCTACATAGCTAAGAGAGTCGAGGATCTTCTACCTCTGCGAGATTCAGAGCAGAGGGAGGAAGTCGGCAGATTCATTGATCTTTGCAGATTGATTCATCTGAAGGTGCTGCATTATCCAGAGCTTGCCAAATATAATGGGTCAGAGGGTATGCAGAGTTTATGGTTGAAGTTGCTAGAAGTACTCAGACTCAGGTGGCGCTCTTATGGAATAAAATCGAAGATCAACAATGGTGGAAGAAACCCCTCTCTCTGAGTGTTTGTCAGGTTTTTTCAGGAGGTATGCTATGAGATCAATGATGATTTGTTTGGTGACGCCATTGTGGATCATAAGGTCAGGAAATCCGTTAAAATGTTACATTCACAAGTATTCGAGAGCAAGCAGGTGTCTTACCGGTTTTCTGTTCCCAGTCGTGAGCTCGATGATCATGTTCCGCGGTCTCCTCATGAATTCTCTTTGTGCCCTTTACACAAATCTGGAAAGCATAAACTTTCATCATGTAGAAAGTTTGTTAGCATGCCGCTCCAAGAAAAAGAAAAATCTCATTTCGAGTCATAGTTTGTGCTTCAGGTGTCTTGGTGATCACGTCGCCAGAAACTGCCCCTCTCACAACAAGTGTGATGAGTGTGGCAACAAGAAGGAGTAGCAAATCTGGGCAATTGAAAGCCCTCTGCTCACAGGTGCGTCGTGGTACTAAAATAATATGCTTGAATACTGTGTTAGTTCATATCAAGCACCCAACGTCCGACAAAATTGTAACCAGTAACGCCATTCTGGATGAGCAGAGCAGCAGCTCATTCATTCATTCTAGTGTAATTGTCTGCTTGATCTTTTGGATTTACGGGGATTTTTTATCAGTGTGAGTTGTTACTGACTCTTCTGGAGGCGCTTAGGAGCGTAAAATTGGCTCTGTGAAGGGTTTTGGACGGCACTTTGCAGCAGACAAGAGACAGATTTCTCTCGAGAGATGAAATGGTTACTCTCTTTCAAAGAGCTGCTGCAATAGTCAGCTAAAACCCTTTGTACTGTGTTTCTTCTGACCCAAATGATGGTGCTCCGATCACAGCTATTTGTTTGATGACCCTCAAAGACGACCCTAACTCGCCACCTTTAGAGAAAATTGCGGCAGGAAGACGTGGCGCCGCGTCCAATGGTCCTAG
Source organism: Caprella mutica (assembly GCA_947561585.1). Taxonomy (NCBI): domain Eukaryota; kingdom Metazoa; phylum Arthropoda; class Malacostraca; order Amphipoda; family Caprellidae; genus Caprella; species Caprella mutica. The sequence goes on from CANNZV010000206.1 coordinate 115,357, forward strand.
GAAAGCTCGGTCTCAGTTTATAATGATTTTGTTAAAGAACAATAATAGGAAAAAATGAAATTATGGTTACTAAAATGTGTAGTGTATTTATTAAAAGCGGATAACAGTTGTAAGATGATACATGAGATTTGAGCAGAAAATTCAGTTTATGTTAAAGAGGCCATTTATAATTCTGAGACCGAAATTTCCGGCCACCGCTTCCATTACTTAGCTGACCAGTTTTGGATCAGGTGGCGGTCTTAATATCTTCAGACTCTATCCCATTTTGACTTTCTTTAAAAAAAAATTAATTTTCTGAAATGGCGATAGTCCTTCTTTATGGGGTTAATGGGACATTCATTTTTAGAGTAATAACTACATAGATATTGGAATATTTAAATAGTATTCAAAGGAAAATAATATTTCGATAAAGCTACTTTATTAAAAACTCAGTAAACCAAACTTCAGTACATATAAGTATTTTATAGTTACTATTTTTAACTTATTTCCAAAGTCACGTAAATTTTAGAAACATGTTCAGTTACGTTTATAGTCTCTTGTTTTTAATTTCCTATTGACGTCAGCAATATAGCCTTTGGTTCCGAAGCAAACGTTAAACCCTGTGAACTGATTTGTGAATACTAGATAATTAGATATTCTCACAATAATATAATCTAAAATTATACAATAAATTAAGTGAATGTTAAATCATCTTATATGTATGTTAAATAGTTATTACACTTACATTTTTATTCTCCATGTCATTAACACACCCATTCATTTTAACAATTTTCATTTGTATATAAAAAGTATTATTAATTAATATGCAATCAATTCGATCGAGTGAAATTGTCAGAGAATTAGGTAAGTAATAGCAGTTTGATTAATAATCATTGATGTTGGGTTGCAAATTCTAAATATTTCAAGAACATCGATCAAAGTTTTTTTATTTGAGTACAAGTGAATATTAAGCAATTCCCTACAAACAATTCCATGTGTATACCATGTGGCACTTACATATTTAAATATTTACCATGCATATTTTTGGATATGGATACCATATTTATTACATGTTGTTTTATGTGGTAATATGGTAAATTATATGTGGTTACCATATGTCATAAGTATGGTATTTAACATATTGCTATGAATGTGGTAAATAACACTTGGTTAACGCCTGTAATAATTAAGTATGGTTATTTACATGTGGGTATGATGTGGTGTATACAATCTCTATTTGATATGTTTTTTTATGATATGGTTTTAAAATGGCATAACCACATATTAATTATGTGTTTTTATGATGGTTATATTATATTAAATTTGTTTATCTTTTTAAATAATCATATTTTTCGGCGAAAGTGTCGTTCGGCGAATGTGTTTTCGACGAATTTGTTTTCGGCGAATGTGTTTTCGGCGAATGGAAAATTCACCGGCAAAACATTATAGAATGCCAAGTCCTCCAGAACACTTCACTACACTGACGGGGTACCGCAGGGCTCCGTACTCTCACCTACACTCTTCAAACTATATCTCCACGAGACCACGACCTCCCTATGATAACACACACCTCGGTTCACACCCTTCCCTACACAGATGATGATCATCTCACAACATCCCAACCCCTCTGCAAACAAATCTTCTGTCACCTTAGTTACACCCAACACCCTTGAATACAGAACCCACTCAAACATTACACTCAACAACTCTCCCCTTCTCATTAACAACACGCCGAAAATCCTTGGAGTTACACTCCACCGCGGCTGGACGTTCAAACATCACATAACTGACATTAACAACAGAGCCAAACAAAGACTGAACGACTTGCGCGGCCTTACTCACACAACTTACGGACACTCCAAGGAAGACATAACAACACTCTACAAACAGTTCATCAGACCCATCCACACTTACGTCCCCACATCTTGGTCGCCTGATATCTCCAACACCCAATTACAGACACTCCAAAAAATACAAAACACTGCACACCGTATTGCCACCGGTTGCACACAAACAACACCCACACACAGAAAAACGAGTCCTCCCTCTTACCTCACACATGGACATGAGGGGCACACAATTTTACACTTCCACACTAGACCCCTCACATCCCCTACACTACATGCAAACTGAGAGGGGGTCACCACGCACACTACACACCACTCCCTCCACACACTACAGACACCTCTACACCACTCTCCCTCCCACCCTCGACAGCACATCTCTTCAAAAACACATACACACAACGAGCTCTAGACTCCTTCCCTCCTAACAGGCTCCTTGGGTCTAGGCCTCCAGCCATAGACTAGTAAGTTATCCATGTCTCGGCATAATAGGGTTACTCTGTCACGTCTGAGATATGGCTCCCATCCTTCCCTGCCTTACTACATGCATGCACATATTGAGAGATCTGACTCTGATCGGTGTGACTTCTGTCAAGCCGATCAAGGGACGGTCTCTCACATTCTCACACAATGTGCGTCACTACATCTACACAGGACACAACACAACATACACTCACTGGAGCACCTTTGGACCCATCCTCATGCAGTTGTTAACTTCCTGAGTGATGCGGGTTTCCCTTAGACCCGCACAGTGCCTCGAGTGGCTGAAGCCCGACCCCTTCATCCCGGCGAGGATGTTAGGGGGAAGGAGGGCTTTTCAAAAATAACAACAACAGTAACTGGCTAGGCCAACTCGCACGTTTATGGCTATTTAACAAGCTGTGCCACGAAAGATGAGGAGTCACATTCCTTCGAAACCTCTGGACCAAATCTACCCGCATATTATTGTTCAGGTAATGATATATAGTCACATTATTTATGAAAACTGGTTTGCTGAACGATAAAGAGTTTACTGAGAGCATTTATGTGATCCATGGGAATAGACAGTAGTTTCTTCGCTTTTCTCGTTAATTTTTATGCTAATATTTATTTTTAGTACTTCGAGTGCTTGATCCCATAGGAGAGCACTTGGCAGCTGTCGAAATATTTTTCAATATTTTCGATGTTTCAGATTTCTGTGTTAGGCAGCCAAGTAGGCTTCATTTACAATCACCTCTTCATTTTCCTCTTCCATTCGTGAGTGCAGTCACCGGTGCTTGGGTGATAGGAATATTGCCCGGCGCAATTTTCTTCGTGGATTGTAAATTTGTAGGTTTATATTGGTAACTAAATTGTAAATCAAAAGTTTAAAATGAGACCTGTAACTTACATAAATATACATCTTTTTAATGTAACTATGTTTTTAACATATTGTACTTTAACAAGTTTTATTTGTTTCAGTATGGATATTTGTAACATTTTACTTATTATATACTATTAAAATTATTAATAAATCAAATTGCAAATTATTAACATTAAATGATTATAAAACTCAATATCTTAAAGATTTTTCTTTCTTTATCCTACAAATAGTTTCATTACCTACCTACTATAAAAATATACTATCAATGATAAATCACAATTAGCAATATATCAAAAGAAAATAGTTACATAGCATTGAGCATACAAAGCTACCTAAATACATAAAAAGAATATTGAATATGAATATTTTAAAGCGTAAAATTCATATTTCAAAGACGTAGAGCATATTTGACACGCATAAAGCATATTTTAAGAAGAATATTGTCACAACCCTAGTAATGAATGATGAAATGAATAATATGATTTATTTCGAACACTCACTTAAGTATGTTTCATACATACTTATAGTTTAAGTCCCACTCTGTTATAGTTTAAGCAAATTAAGCAATTTTTTTCTAAAAGTGACCAATACGTAGTAGAATAAATACTTAATAATGATTAGGACTGTGACATGGCTTATTTTGCATATGCTCGTAAGAATTTGCTTATATTTCTTTGAAGCATATGTATTTTTTTTAAGGGCTTAAGCAAAATCATTCGAACATATGCTTTTTGTTAGGGCTTAAGCAAAATGTTTCCAGCATATGCTTTATCAAAGAGCTTATCTAATTTCAAGGCATAATATCCCTTCGTTGAGACTTTTATGAACAGAAAACATCTTCAACTATTCATAAAAAGGTGAATATATAGGTAATATAGATTCACCTGATAAGTATTTAGTAATCAATTCATTCTGTGGAACATGCTCGAAGCATCCAGTGCAATGTGTTATAGAATCCTTAGATGAGAAGCATCTTTCTTTCGTGTTAACTCACTTAGCTCTTTTAATGCTTCTTCTATATTTCTTCTCTAATACGATGTTTTATTTATCACACTTTTCTGCTCTAAATTTTAAATACACGTTATGTCAAACATAAGACATCACCTATTTTTTTTCTGTAAATCTTATTTTCAGATTTGTAATTGCAGTAAGTTTGAAACTTTGACATAGCGAATTCTATTCCAATAGAACTGGAATATTGTAAGGACAACCGAGGTATTTTGTGTGCGTGACGTCATAACAGCAACACTCTAAAATCATATTTAAAACAATTGAAGAAGGTAAATTTGTAAAAGAAACTACTTATTAATTGGTATAATATAATAATATTGATATTCTTTATTGAGTAAAATAATTTACAATCATTCCTCATCAGACAAATTTTAAAAAATATTCAAGCAAATATGAAGTTTTCCATTGTAGGAAAAGGAAAACTTTTCTGGCAAATAAATATATATTTAAAAAAATATTTAACCTGCCAAACTTCTAATTTTCTCTTTATCAATCTCTTTATCTTTATGCTTACGTCACGTCACCAATCATTCATTGTCGCTACCTATCAATATTGGTATTCCTACTAGAGTAGGTACTTAAGAGTAAGGCTTTGTGAGCTGTTGTTACAAATCGACTGATTTGGGATCGTGACGTCAACGAGGCAACACACATAAATAGAAAATTAATGTTAAGCAGTGTGAATAACATGAATGGATTCATCACTGTTTTTTTAATGGAACGTTCTTCAATTGTCTTAAAAATTATTTTAGAGTGTTGCTGTTATGACATTACGTACACAACATACCTATTGTCCTTACAATATTTCAATTCTATTTCCTGTTTTTGAAACCTGATGGCACCATAACGCACTTTTAAAACAGAAATTGTCGAGAGTTGTGAATCCTATAGTAGTATAATATCTTTGGCGTAACTCATTAAATTTTCAGAAAAAAATCAAGTTGTTGGCTTGTACGAGTTATACCATCCAGGATAACTAAAGATGCTAAATCAGCCAATATTTTTTTTGTGTATTCATAACTAAATTCAATGCTCTAGAAAAAAAATTAACTGTCAAGCTTTTCAGCAAAGTTGGAGTGATTGTATAATTTTATTTATTTCAATGTGTTGTGTAGGCTCTGGGAAATTTCGGTCTTGGAAAATTCGGTCTCAGTTTATAATGGTGTTATTAAAGAACAATAATTGAAATAGTGGAAAATATGAGTACCTACTTAATGTGTAGTTTATTTATTAAAATAGAATAACATCATTAACCGTTTTAAAATGATAAGTAACATTAGTAATTTTGACAGGTTTTACATTTATTTAACATGAGATTTGACCACAAAACTCGGTCTCGGAATATTCGGTCTCAGGCCTATAAATTAAGCTTATGAATCAGAGGAATCGGGGGCATGCCCCCCCCCCCCCGAAGCCCCCTGCCAGGTCATTAAACAATCAGGAAGTGTGCAATACAACAAACTAGCGGATACATCAAACTACATAACGGTCATTTATGTTAAGAGGTCATTAATAATTCTGAGACCGAAATTTCCGGCCACCTGTTGTGTAATTCTAAGCAGAGAATTAACCACGCATTTATAGAAAAACGCAAAATCAAGCTATTTTCAGGAATAACAGAATTTTTTTAATTCCTTCATTTTCGAGTAATAACGATCAACATGTTTCCCGTAGGAATCTACAGTGTGTCCAATAATGCTATGCTTCTTCTGTCTAAAATTTTAAAAATATAGTGAACAGCGCATAAGGTTTTTGAGATACTGTCTCCACTATGTAAGTTTCTATCGATACAGTGTTGCAAGTTTTTCTCGATAACTCTTCTCTGATTGGTCAGCTAGAAGGAAGAGCCAACATTGGGCAGAGCACTAAACCGTTAGTGCTCCGCCTTTTGTTGGCCCTTCCTCTTTGCATACAATTATTTGTTGAATTGAATCACATTTCTAATAATAGAACTTTGTAACTCTCAACATGAATGGTTGTAATGTAGTTTGTTATTTCAGCTAGTTTGTTGCACTGCACACTTCATTATTGACTCAAGTTGATTGCTTGCAAGAGCCTAGCATTCAGGATTCCTAAAGCAGCACATCGCCCAGTCAATGATCTAGTAACATTAAAAACAATACCCTAAAAAACTTATCCACAAGGAACAATAATTTTAAAACTATATTCTAAAATCTTAATAGTAGTAGGCCTAACCTTTTATCTTTTAACTTTAGGGGTGCCACCGGGAATATACTTATAGTGCATCCAACTTATAAAATTTAACTTCATCGACTGCTAACGCACCCTTTACCATGGAGAATGAATTATTGTGATGAATTTTTCTAATGTAAAATCTACATTTGTTAAATCAGGAGTAGCTATATTTATTTGAAAAAATAGTTTTCTTTGAAGATGAAAGTATCTTTCATTCACAATCAGTTCATTTTATATTCTTTAAATTACCTAGTAAAAGATACCTATTTAGTTAAATAATAATAATAAGTAGAGATGTGACATTGTGCATATTGCATATATGCAGTCATCTGCATATATTTCAAAAGCATATAATATGCACGTATGCATATATGGTAACCGAGAAATATGCTCTTCTTGGCCAATTTTTAACATATAAATGCATGTCTAACCTATGCCGTTTTCTTCAGAGACCCCTGCATAGAGAACGCTTTTAACTGTGGACCCAAGTATATTTTATCAAACTAATTATTCAAATTTAAAAAGTTTGTTGGTGGAATATTGAAACTACAAATGTATAAATAAATTTATATGACGCTTGGTATTTAGTAAATATTAATAGTAATAGTAATTGATAAATAAATGGATATAATTATTTTAGATAGTAGTACTACTCGAAAAATATCAAAACTAATAGCAAATAGGTAGGATATAATTTATTAAAGTAATTAATCACATAACGGTTTAAATTTATCAATTAAAAACTTAGTGTTATTGCTTTTAGATGGGGAACCTTTAGACTTTAGAGGGAACCGCTGGTCTAACAAGATGTTTATAATTTTCGAGTCATGACTAAAGTAATGAACGGAATGTGATATATGAATGTAGGATAGTTTAGAAGACTGAATTACGCTGAAAAAAACATTTGCTCCTCTTGTTTCTTGTGATGTAGAACGGGTGTTTTCCCAGAACAAAACTTCATTAGCAGATAATAGAAGGAGATTCACTGTTGGAAACCTGAAATACCATTTAACAATAAAGTTAAATTCCACTGTTTGAAATTGATTGTGTATGTTTGAAATTGACTTACTGTTAAGTCTAAATTTAAAACAGCTTTTTCTGTACTTTCTTTTCAAACGTTAAACATTTCTCGGTGAAATTAAAAACTTTAGATTACATCTTCGTTTTATTGTAAATTTCATTCAAAACTCCAAAGTACAATTGCATTCAAAACATAACTATATACAGTTTAACTTCATTTTAAATTCCATAATTAACTTTGAGCAAATAATATGCACACTATATTGAATAATTTCTGGCATATGAAATGTATATTTCCAATATTCATTTTAGTCCATCATATATGCACATTGGCTTTTTGCATATTATATACATCAATAGGCATATAATATGCTGCATATCCCTAATAATAAAGTTCCCCTCGATTATTGCTTGTTTTCTTCAATCAAAACAAAATTTTGAACTATATACTATTTGAATTGCCACAACTTTCACAATTTAAAGACGCGTAACTATTTGGCTTCTTTAGTTACTTACAATTTACTAACCGGAATCTTTTTTTTTACTACGTAAAGTAGGAGCTTATCCATGACATGTTCTCAAATCTCAAAATATTCACTGAAAACTTCACGGCTCTTGCTTCTAAAATTTCAAGTGCATTCATAATTTATTGCCGCGAAAATACATATATTGTTATAGTCTTAAAACTTTACACATCAGTCAAATAATTAATAAATTAGTCCATGAGATATCCCTATAAGCATTTAATGAAAAATGTATTTGTGTGAAGTAGTAAGCCAAGCACTATTAGGTAGGCACTTCTATTTCTATGACGCTTTTATCTTGCCTGCCTGCTATAGTGTGGTGCCTGCTGCTGCATATCGCTTCATAGAGTCGCAAGCGAGAGCTTAGCATACGTAACTATTAAACACGTAACTATTAAACTGATCTGTACAATTGTTTGTCCTAGTGCAGAGTATGATCGTCATGTTACTTTCATAACCAGGGCTGGGACAATATGCTCTAAAAACTATAGATCCCAAAAATATTATAGACGGAGAGAATTAAAGAGTATTGAATTGTTCTACACCAGCGGTATATAGTATTCGATACCATTTCATTTAGTTTCGTCTATGATATTTTCGGGATCTATAGTTTTTAGGTCATATTGTCCCAGCCCTATTCATGACAATTGCTTCTCTCTTGGGAGCACCTGTGCTATTTTAATTATTTAATAAGTAATTAGCACAATAATTAGTTGATCCAATTTTCTTTTCGCTAATGATTATTCTCGCCTAGTTGAAATTATTAAAATTACCTGCTAAACGTGAAAAGTCTGTTTATAAAAAAGGCATAATCTTAAAATGATGTATTAAGTAAGACCCTTACTACGGACGATCTTTCTGTCGGACTACAGATCGCTACAATGACCTCTTTAAATTATATGTTTAACATATTTTTTATCTGTAGCTATCAAGTATGTAGTCAAACATTTACTATATTCAGAGGTATTACAATTTACAATCAACACTTTAATGTATTGTTTTCAGATTTGATCTAGTTACCCTTTCCCTATAAATTTTCTTTGATTAGAAAAGTTCTATAGAAAATAAAAAGAGGTGTAACTACTCTACAGTATGGGCCACCAAAATATTTCCGCTTTTTCAAATACTTGCAAATCGTTAGCCAATGAACGGAAAAACTGTATCTTTGTCTCCGCCTCTTATTGTACTTTAAACAAGTAAAAACATTTTTGAACTGATGGACATAGTTTAAGATCAGGTAAGCAAAGAGTGAGGGTGATTATTTGGAAGTTCATTCTTAGAGCTAACTCTGTGATTTTACTTACTAAAAGGCAGTGAATAATAGGAAAAAAATTATAATAGTAGACATTATAATGCAGGGTGCTTACACTTCTTCCTTAGAAACTATTTTGAAATAGAACAACTTTAGTGACATTTTGATCTCATTGAAGTTTTCACTATGAATATTCGTTCTTAGCTTGTTCATTGCATGGTTAAGGCCCGTTTCACACTTGCGTTTAAAACACCGCGGAAAAAGCTCTTCTTAAAATGTGTTTACACTTGAGTTTTTTTTTATAGCTGATGGAAAAATCACATTAAATTTTTACTTCAACGATGAAGAAACGCATGTGTAAACACATTTTAAGAAGAGCTTTATTTCTGCGCTGTTAAAAGTGTAAATGTGAAGCGAGCCTTAACCATGCAATGAACAAGCAAAGAACGAAAATTCAGAGTGAAAACTTCAATGAGATCAAAATGTCACTAAAGTTGTTCTATTTCAAAATAGTTTCCAAGGAAGAATTGTATAATGTCAACCATTATAATTTTTTTCCTTTTATTCACTGTCTTTTAGGAAGTAAAATCACAGAGTTAGCTCTGAGAATGACCTTCGCGGAATGACAAAAATAGTCACCTTCACTCTTTGCTTACCTGTTCTTAAACTATGTCTATCAGTTAAAAAATGTTTTTAGCTGTTAATAGTACAATAAGAGGCGGAGAGAGAGACCAAGATACAGTTTTTTCGTCAACTGGCTAACGATTTACAAGTATTTGAAAAAGCAAACATTTTTGTGGCCCACACTGTACATTAGTTAGAATAGTTACAGTTATCAAAATTATTGTAATCTGAAAGGTAGGTTTTTTATATTCAAAAGTTCTTATATTTATAATCTATACTAATAATGCCCGTAGTGTGTTTTTTTTATTCCTAAATAAAAAAACACACTACGGGCATTATTAGTATAGATTATAAATAGGGTTGAGACAATATGCACTGCATATTTTGCAGTGTATGCACATAAAAATTTAGTGCATATTCGCTTGAAATATGCGTTTCATAAAATGCATATGCATTTTATAAAACGCATATGCAAAATATATGCATTTATAAAACTCATATACAAAATATATGCAGAAAATAATTTTAATTGAAAAAAATTAAACGTATTTCAGTTAAGTAGACATTTTAGATTTCCATCTATTTTTCGAAATAGGCTGTTACTAAGAAGCCCATGTATTTTCCACCAAATATTTTTTTTATTAATTGTAAAAATAATAAAACACTGAGATGTAGAATGAAAGTTAATATCTTTAAATTGTCAATTTTTATATATTGAAACACTTCTTATAAAGTCTGCTTTCAACTACATTAACAAGTCATAAATATGAAGTATCTTTTATACAGGTAGAGCTCGTACAGCGCACGATCTTTAAACGGTCACCCACTTAAAAAGATCAAAATTATCCGTTCTTCTGACCATGCAAATCCTACAATGGCCCCTCAAATACTATTATTTATAATTTAACAAATATTTTATTAGTTTACCTAGTATCTAGTCAAACAATGAATATATTCAGAGGTAATACAATTTAAAACCAACACTTAACTTATTGTTTTATTCAGTAATTTTATATTTGTCAACCTATTCCTCCACGTTTTCTTTGATTAGAAAAGTTCTATACAAATTAAAAAGAGGTGTAACTATTCTATATTATATAGTAATATATATTTCATTTATTTACACCAAAAAAAATATTAAGATAGTAAATTAGTTATTTCTATTTTGTTTTTGGTTTAATTAACGAAATATACCATCAATGAAAACTCCCAATTACAATTGGCCTTATTTCAAAGAAATTAGAACATATGAAGCTAACCTGAACGCATATCGTTGAGCATATAACGCTAACCTGAACGCATAAAAAGTATATTTTAAGCATAAAAAAATATATTTTTAAGGCATAAAATGCATATATATATAAAGCATAAAAGTCTATTTATCAAGCTTAAAGCATAAAAGCCTAATTTTCATAAAGAATATTGTCACAACCCTAGTGATCACTTTTGAGATTGACCTGCCTCACGGCTCAATTTGCTCTATTGTTGCTGGAATTACTGAGAATGTTAAATCTATGAACGCAAGATATATTTTCATTATTTCTATGCTCTGTAGAAAGTTTTTAAAGTTCTCTCTAATAATTATCTGGAATATTCAGAAGCAGAGTTCAACCAAGTTCCCACCTCGTTATAACCTAATTTCTATAATATTAAAATTTATGAAGTAGAATAAATATCTAGCTCTTATTCATTCGCCTGATGTTTATCATTTATTTATGTAGAAGTTTATCATTTGAACATCGTTAATCAATTTATTTTAATAAGCACTTTTTATATGTATATAAAATAGAAATTCCATGTGCAAATAGAAAATGCATGCAAAATAAAAAATGCATATGCATTTTCTATTTGCATATGGAATTTTTATTTGCATATGCATTTCAAGATTTGCATATGCTTTTTTTATATGCATATGCATTTTTTTACCAATATGCAAGATATGCAAAGTCACAACCCTAATTATAAATATAAGAACTTTTGAATATAAAGTTACAGTTATACCTACCGTATTATTTTGTACATTTAGGTATATATGTAAATTATATAATTAATTTATTAGGGGGTTTAACGTCTGCTTCGGAACCAAAGGCCATATCGCTGACGTCAAAAGGAAATTAAATACAAGGGACTGGAAGAAGCAGTCAGAGAGGAAAGTGGCTCCATGAACAAAGTCACTTACCACCGTCGGTGACAATGCTCATGGATGCAGAAAAGCCACTCCATGAATACAGTCACTTACCAAGGAATGTGACGAAACGGGACACAAGCACCGGTGGCTGCACTCACGGATGGAAGAGGAAAATGAAGAGGTGATAGTAAATGAAGCCTACGAGCCTACCTAACACAAAATTCTAAGACCTCGTAGTTGAAGAGCATAACCCTAGCGCTATCCTCTAAAACTGCAAGTAGCGTTAAAAAAATGATAAACATGGTAAAAATGAAAAAAGACAAATTACAACAGTTCGGGGCCCAAGGGATGTAAATTATATAAATATTATAAGATTTTCATTTACAATAATTTGAGATGGTTTACTTTCATTATCGTATCTTTGAAATGCTGTTAAAGAAAACTTTCCAAGTTTAAATTCCCAACTGCAGTAAAAGCTGAGTAGAGAGGACACTTTTCCTGTACATGTACTGTCCGTTGTAAGAGCTTTACCTGTATAGTGATCTAATTTAAGGTCATTGTAGGAGATTTCCTTTAACAGATTCATCGTTTTGTAACGGTTAAGTAATTAGTCTTTTGAATAGAAATGACTATTTTACGACATGACAATGAAACAAGACGTGATAGTTTTTATTCCTTTAATCACTGCTTGGATTAGAAAATATCGCAGTCACAAGGCCTTCTCACAAATTAAAACCTATGACTAGCAAAACTTAGAAATACCAAAGGCCTGTGAAAGAAATCCTAGTATATTTACAGCACTAGAGAGTTGCATGGCACACACTCTTTGTACCAGAAAACACTCTACTAAATCTCTGGTTATGGGCAGGTACACCATAGACAACGTGTACAACTTTCTTGTACTCTCAAAATTATTGGGGGGAGACATTTTACTGAGTGGAATAAATAGCAAAGCTGCGTTCAACCTGCAAAGTATTGAGCAACAAATGGCAAGTGACAAAAATTATTACTTGAATGGAGCTAGACTTGAATTCTAACAGAATTACAGCTTACGTACACAATTAATTAATTAATTAACCACCTACATAGAGTAAATATCTAATAATATTCTATACAATGCATAAATAAATAAGCTATATAAATTCTTGAAATAAATGAATATCATTTATCACATTTTGAAAGGTAATCATGAGAGTTGATTCTCAACAGTAATTTAGAGGGTGGTTAACATTAGCGACTCAAAGGGGTGGGACGCAATTCGCTAATATTAACCACCCTTCAATTAGATTAAAAAGTTAAAATCATGAGCTAGTCAGAGTACTGCAACCTTAACCAATTGGGAATCATTTTAGCGAGATAAGGCCTAGTTTCTAGGTGTGAACATGGCAACCTGTTGTTAGAAAGCACCAATTTATTTGTATCTATTCTTCACATTGTGGAATTTGAAGCTCATTGAAGGTTGTTGGCTGAATTTCAACCAATCTTCATTAAAACGCTACACTTAAAAGCTATTTACTAATCTTAAAACATGGGAGAATATAAAAATAGATCATTTATGTATTAACAACGAAACAACTTCGTAATCAAGAGGGTACTTTACAATAGATTATTTTTAGGTGGAAATCCATTCCATGGGAATTATTAAGAGCAATATTGCCTATATTCATACAATCTAACAATAACGTATATAAGCATACGATGAATTCCACCGACACTGAGTATTTTAACAATAGAAATCAAATATGCAAATCATTTAAGGCGGGATGAGGATCAATTAGTATTACTTGCAACAGAAGAGAACAAATAGTTAAACACCGGACGGATTTTGGAATTGTTAATCTGATCACTGAAAAGTATTCCTAAATGAAGGAAATAAACTATGGAATAATGTAGTAAAGTAAATGCATATTGTAATAATATGAAATAGTATTTGCTGCTCGAATGTTAGTACTATTACAATCGATACTATCAGGTGTAATTATTTCTCACTACTATCAGTTAGTACTCGTTAACTATTGGGTACTGCGGCAGCGGCTCCACATCCAAGTCCAGCATGTCAGAAGAGCACTTTAGGAAGTCTATCCCCTGAGACAGAGGAGAGTTAGCAAAGTACCTCACGTCTCTGTCCTTGTCCCTCTGCAGGCGAGAGTAAGTGTCTCTCAGAGACTCCGAGGCAAAGCCAAGAGTGTTGTCAAAGCAAGGGGCGTAGATGAGGTGATCTGTGATCACTTTCGCTACCACCAGCCTCACATTGGGTACTTTGTCTTCAGCCAGTTCTATGATGCTAGGCAGTAACAAGTCTACAAACAGACTCAGTGACATCACATTGTCTGCAAATATTCTACCGCACAAGAACACGAAAGTCTGGCGATGTTTCCATGACTCGTGTTGTGCAAACCTCTTGCAGATTGAGTCACAGATGCCGTGAATGTAAGACTCGTCTCCCTCACTGCCAAGCCTCTGTATAAGTTTACTTACGAGACTGTAGCAGTTCTGTCTGTTGAACACCACATTGTCAGTGAGTAAGATGAGACAGTACATCTTCAGGAACTGATCACAGTCTGCAGGTCTGTAGAAGTCTATCACCTGCATTAGCTGTTTGCCAAATTCCTCTCTGTGTCTCCGGTCATTAATGCCAAAGAAGTACTTGAGGTGAGGGAGTAAGGCAATGCGCTCGCAGGGGGATAATGCCCTTATGAAGGATGCCATATTCTCCAACACTCCAATCCTCACATTGTCAGTCTCATTGACGGCAAACTCCTTGAAAATAGGAACCAAATCCTTGGCTGTGAACTCTCCACCAATAATAGCGGCCACTTCGTGCATAGAGTAAGCGATAGTTCTTCGCACTCTCCACTGAAAGTTGCACGACAGTATATTGTAGGTGTCCCTCAGAGCTGGCCAGTTTTCTTTGCCCAAAGTGAGAGCTACAGCAGGCATGGCGAAGGCACAGTGTCTCGCTATGTCTTTCTCCTCTGTCTCTGAACGCCTTGGATCTGCCATTTGTAAGAACAACTCTACGAGACTAGCAGGCACAACATTTTGACTTTTGGAACAGGAGGAAATCTCTGCTGAGGAGAGAACCTCCTTTGTTGGGAAACCAGGTCTTGGAACATCAGAGTACCCCCACCCGGGTTCATCCCAAGGTGATTTGGTCATAGTGGTGTCATTAGCCAGCAAACCACTGCTGAGATTGTTGAGCTCTATTATGATGTCCTCAGAGTCAGTGGAGTCTGTTGAAGTGTTGAGTTCACTACTATCTTCATCCCTTCTTCTTCTGGTAGTACTGATTTCTTCTTTTGCCTCCTCTTCTTCTTTCACTTCTTCCTTTCCCTCTTTCTCCTGCTCCTCCACTACACACTCATTCAAGTGGAGACTCTGTAGTTCCACATCTATGTCTGGGAGAGGCATTCTCCAGTAATTGAAGGAGTTGTACTCTTCGTTAGCGTTACCATTCTCACTGTTTGGGTCCAGAAGGTTCACTGCTGGCAAAGGAGAGTCAGTTGGTTCACTGCGAGTGTTTTCAGTCAGGAGTTTGGGGGAGTGGGGTTCTTTGAGTTCCCCGGGGAAATGAGACGGGGTGGAGTATGAGGATGGGGTGGGGGTGGAGCAACTAACGTTCTCACTGGCACTGTAGTCGCCGGAAATTTTGTACCTGAAAAAACACAAATTACAATTGAAAGTCTAAGCAAAGGTGAATTAGTAGCTACTAAAAACTAACAACAGAGTAAATAATAACTTCAATGGCAAGCAAACTAATCAAATTGAACACATAATTTCTTTGGAATCATTTTAATTGCAGACATTATATAGCTGTTGCAAATTGGAATGAATTTATTGAAAGAATAAATGAATGTGCTAGTATCAGTTTGTGCTCACTAGTTAGGTGTGTACTGCTATTGCGTAGCGCGGGTAAGCGTAGTGACGCTACCGGAAGGAGAGTACGGGCAGACGTTAGGCCTAACTTTTGTCCTAAATATAGTACAGGGAGTGTGTGGCTCAGCATAGTACAGTCACTAACAGTAATACAGAGGCTATCACATTCTCACATCAATCACCAGTTACCCGACACTGGGTAAAGTTACAGGATAAATTAGAGTGAAGGTAGTAGCTATTGTAGTAAAGCAAGTAGAGTAACAAAATGAAAGAAAGACGAGATGTACTTACAGTAAGTAGCTAGATGGTTACTATATTTCATTCGATGACAATGTTATCAAATTAAATATCATTCAAACTACTCTCCACAAATAACTCTCTTCAGACTTAACCATTAGTTGACTCACTTTCTCTCCTGCTCCTCAAGATCCAAGTTCATTCTCCTCCTGTTGATTGCCTCCTCATCCGCGTATGTGCTGATGAAGGGTCCCAGGTGTTGAAAGGCAGACACACGCACCCACCTGCTGGGGTCCTGAAGCAGGGACACGAAGAGGGGCGCCAGTGAGGTGTGTTTGGTGGAGGAGAGGCAGTAGCGTGACACCTCAGTGAAAGACTCTGCACACGCCTTGCGCACCTCCCACACATTGTCCTTACACAGCGTCACGAACAGGGGCAACTGAAACAGAAACATTGCGTCATAAAGAGGGGAAAAATGCGTCACGAACAGAGGCAACTGAAACAGAGAAATGGGTCAAGGAACACAGCGGCACAAACAGACAATCACTGCGTCACAAACAGACAAACACTGCGTCACAATTAATAACTCCATTGAGTAGTTATTTCCAATGAAGTAATAATACTAGTAATTAGGGTAAGTTACTAGTAATTAGGGTAAGTTACTAGTAATTAGGGTAAGTTACTAGTAATTAGGGTAAGTTACTAGTAATTAGGGTAAGTTACTAGTAATTAGGGTAAGTTACTAGTAATTAGGGTAAGTTACTAGTAATTAGGGTAAGTTACTAGTAATTAGGGTAAGTTACTAGTAATTAGGGTAAGTTACTAGTAATTAGGGTAAGTTACTAGTAATTAGGGTAAGTTACTAGTTATCGAACAGTATCACATTTCTTACATAGCAAAGTAAAGAATGTATAATTTAACTAGTGTTTTAATTGGAAACCATTGTATTTGTATGCATTAAAAACAAATTAAAATACCATTTAAATTATAAATCTTTCTCGTAGCCATGTGATCGGAAAAGTGTTTGTGTTCGATAACTCGTACCTTACCCATCACTATTCATTTGAGGCTAGTTTCTATACTAATTGCAGAGAGTAGTATTGGGATGGTAGGACTGAGGGACTCTACTCCCGGGAACACTCTAGGATCGATATGGAGGGGAAGGGAGGGGGGGGGGGGGGGGGTGTAAATACACAACACCAAAGGGACGCCGCCACGCTACTACCATTACACTAACAACTCTACATCTCATTTCTGATTATTAAAATATAGTAGCTAGCTACAGTGAAAAATGGCAGGCATTCAAATGAGAAGAGTTAATACAGTTTCTATTTTTCTTTGGTGAAGGTATTCGTAGCTTCCGGTTCGGTTTCCAAACCAGGAAGTAACTTCAGATTCGAATGCTTTCGACAGCGGATATAAGCCTATTAAAGTGTTGCGAGGAAATATTCAAAGGAGCAGAGTTAAATGATGAGTCATGTAACTAGAACGATATTCTCAATGCAAACTATTAAATATGCTACTTCAGTTCAATATATAACCACATTAACGACAATCAGTTCCAAGACGCATCTATTGACCGACTCACTAGTTTACTCACCAGGACTCTCTCGGTGACATCTTGCATCACAATACTCGTGAATTCACCGAAGTTAGCGGCGCATATTTTGCGTATCTGACACATTGAGTCCAGACAGAGGGTTGTGAAGCGGTCCAGGAAGAAGTGCTTCGTGAGGTCCTTACCCAGGATGGGGGCCATGCGTGACATCAGCTGAACAAACACAATAGCTATAGTAACTAAAACAACAACCATTTAAACTATTCACAACAAAAATATTAGAGAACCAATGATGAATCAAAAGAATATATTACGCACAGGCATCAGTAGCTACATATTATCAGTGTAGTTATTGTAGAGGGCTGAGAGGGGCTGCAGTGACTGGACGCTCCTTGTGGTTAATAGAGGCCGATGTGCAGACTGTAGACAGAGCCACCACTCCGCTCATCAAAGCTGGCTGTGATATGAATGGTAACACACTCACAGCCACTCTGATCAGCGGAGGAGCAGCAAAAACCGCCACGAGAACACTGCTTGATAATAAATCACTATGGCTACTAGCTACAACAATTACCTACAACTTAACTATAAACATTAATAGACTAGGTGGTGAATTATCAACCAGTTTCAAATCTTCGGTAGCATAAGAAAAAAATAATAATAACCATTATTAAAATTTATCAGCAGGTATCATGGATACCAATTAATATTATAATCAACAGTTTTATCTTCTATGACCTAAGATGTGTGACTGACTGATAATTCGTAACTTACCCTCGTATCAATATTCTAAATGGCCACTAGGCATAGAGGTAAGATGAAGCAGCAGTCGTTTGAGGGTGTGTCATTGCAATTAGAGAGAGTGGTGTGTTGGTGTGATGGCACCACACCGCTCATCAAAGCTGGCTGTGATATGATCTACAGAACTACATATGACACAGCCTCTCTGAGAGACGGGGTAGTGCCAAGCAAAGAAATTCTCTTACTAGGGGGCCACAGTGCATCCTGCAAAAGGGGGCCACAGTCCATCCTGCAGAGCTGAGGGATGGGGCCGACTAAACTCGTCAAGTAGGACTGTGATATGAATTATAACCACACGCCACAGTCCACTAGACGCGCTCAGTAAACCCCCAAAAGAACTCCGGTGAATTCTCCAGCCACGGGAAATCTCATCTCCTCTTCCACCAGGGAAAGCCTCGTCACCACTGGGGGAAGCCTCTTCTCAAACTGAGGGAATTTTTCTCCTCCACCAGGGGGAATATCCTTTTCCACCACATCAGCTGAAGTTAGAGGTGACAAGGGAGCTCATCAAAGGTGGCTGTGATACGAAGCATAAAAACGTTTCACAGTCACTCTGAGAGCTCTCTTAGCACCTAGTCGGTTGTTCTCCTCTTTGGCACAATGGTCATCAGTTGGTGTGTTGTTCTGTTTCTCCCTCTCTGCTCATCAAAGCTGGCTGTGATAGCAACACTTATCAGCGGATCTATGACAAGCCAGTTTGATGAGAGAGCGAGGAAAAGATTGCCATGCTGAGGAGGAGTAGCTTGCAACGACTTCAATGAGGACTTCTAGACGTGTTCTGCTCAGTGCGTTGACACAGTCACCAGCCACGTGAAAGACAAGGTAGTGAGAGGCGCCTTAAAAATACATCTCACTACCCATGTCTTTCACGCGGCCAAATGATACTCCAGCAGCAATAAGGCCTCTAGTTCTTCAGACAAATTGGTATTCTCCTACCTATATTAAAATATGATACATTGTACAATAGTAATATAGATAGTGTATGTAACTCACAGCAAGTCCTTCACTGCGGTCCTCTTCAGTAGCTCCTTCTCTGGGAAGGGTCAGGTCTGTCACCACCTGACACACTCTGCTAACTTCTGCAGGCGCGAGGAGCCTCTGCTCCAACACAACCAACAGTGCCGCCTGTGTTGTTTTGCGTAGCTAGAAGGGAAAGATAAACATATGTAAAAAATGTAGAAACATTCAGAATTTCAGGTACGATAAGGTACTAATTATAGGTTCTACATCTTCACTCATAAGTATAAGAAAAAGAACTATATAATATTCATTTTTTAGTTCAGTTTTTTCTTCTAGCTATGACATAAGATGTGGTACCAATAATTCGTAACTTAGCTTGACTGTAGTTTGCAGGTGCTATTGCTAAGGTGATATCCTTACCTGGCATATTTGATTGCTGACGTAGTTGAGAGTGAGTGGCAGCAGATGTTCGGTCATGACTGCCCCTAACTGCTGAGGATATTCCCTACACAGCACTGCTAGCTGCGGAATTTGCTCTATCAGCTCAATGCGAACACTCTGGTTCTGGTCTGGAAAGAGGAGGCACTTTCTCAATATGGTACTCGAACTAATTCTTAGTTAGACATCCAATCGCTATACTTATAGATAGGGAGTTATGCCTTATAGTGTTATTTTGAGGTGGTAAATGAAGCAGTACTGATCAAAGGGGAAATTTTATAAGGAATTATTTACTCTAACCTCAATTCTCATGTAACTATTCTAAATAGACTAAAATATGAGTATTCAAAATATAGATGCAGTTTAGCAAGTGCACGGGTAGGATGGGCAGAAAGTGCCGTTACCTGAGGTACAACCTAAGAAAGAGACACATCCTAGCCAAGGAAGTGGTTACAGTAGTGCTGAGGGGAGAGTTTGTAGACGCTAGACAGATGGTGGACACACTCGGTGACCATCTGCTTTGCCATACTAACAAAACAGTCTGAACGCTATCAACACTGAGGTAGGCACAGTTACAAATTATTGTGCACTTTCACATCCTCTGTCATGTAAGTAAAATAAAAATATAATAATAATTATTATATTGTTTTTTCTTATATGCCGAGGATGTGAAACAGAGTGATAATTCGTAACATATCCTACTAGTCACTCCCTAACAATAACTATAAGCGTTTGCATTTTATGTGCTACTGCATGCCTATTTAGAATGAACCCAGAAAAGCCTCATAGAACTGAGAAGTAATATTAACTAGAATAGAAGGCATGTGCTTAGCGGCTAATTCTGTCGCCAGGGGCGGCACATCTCTACGTCAAGAGAGGCAACCTCGTGCACAATAAGGAAAAATACATGGATAAAAAAGAGCAGGTGTAGCAAAGGGATTTGGTTTCACTTCAAACATGAGTAGGATTTACTGGTAAGTTACCAAAGGTGATGGTTAAAAAGCGGTAAAGAGAAGGTGATGGTTAAAAAGCGGTAAAGAGAAGGTGATGGTTAAAAAGCGGTAAAGAGAAGGTGATGGTTAAAAAGCGGTAAAGAGAAGGTGATGGTTAAAAAGCGGTAAAGAGAAGGTGATGGTTAAAAAGCGGTGAAGAGAAGGTGATGTGCCATCAAGAAAAGAGTCTACGCATGATGTTCATTTTACAATGCACACTTTTCTAATTTTGTGCTATTTTCCAATCTTACAAATATGTCTTAGTGTCTGGAGTACCAATTTTAGAATATCTACCAGCATTACAATTAGTAAAGTTTCTTCTATTAGGAATGTGACATTAGTAGAGTCAAAATCATTGCGATAACACTTTTCTTTGACTGTCGCTGTTTTCTAGAGAAGTACATGTAGCTACTCACCCTGTGATAGTTTGTGGAAAATGTCCATGATAGTCTCCACATCCTCAGGACAGTCCATGACCTGGTGCAGTGTGGTGGGTATGCACACGCACACATTCTCTCTGGAAAAAGAGCAAACAACATATCACTAACATTTCAACGCTAGTCTAATTAAGTTTCTTCTTGTATAATTAAGAATGGGGAACCATAACTCGCAACTTACCGAACTATTCAACAAAATGTTTAATAGATATACATTTTCTTAAGTTTTCACCAATATGGGTAGTTCCAAGTTTAAAATGTAGTAATTGTTACCAGAGAATCTGTATGTTTGCCATGGGTATCTACACAGACAGCCATGGCTAAATCAATTACCAGTATAATACACTATACAACACAAACTTTTTAGCACTCTGTAGGTTAAGTTCCGTATTATCGGACTATTCCACATTTTCGATCATGTAAGAAAAAATAATTATCATTATTTAACTTTCATAATACCAAGTAATAAGATCGAGATGTGTACCCGTCCGTTAATTGAGTAGTTGCCCTGCATAGTTGTATAAACGAGAAAGACTCAACCACGAGGAGACAATTTTCCTAACTAAAATGGCTGATAGGGGAGAGAGGGAGGGGAGGGGGGCAGAGCACCAACCAATCACAGCGCTGCATCACTACATTGGTAAGGTGAGGCAACCAATCACTGCCCACCCACCGCTGCCTATGCCCCGCCCCTTTTTGCCCCTCACATAGAGGGTTAACGTACTGGTACACCTAACCACAAAGGGTTAAACACGCTAAAAAAAACCTATAATTAGAGGCAAAGGCAAAGCAGAGGATTTGAGTAGTGCCAAACTCACAAAAGAAACCAGTGGATAATTCAGTCACTTCAATGAGTCACTGTGAGTTAGTGTCACTTACAATGAAACACACTAATGGAAACATGCAATAGATTGATTGGGGAGAGGTTTCATAGTCACTTCGGAACAACCTGAGTGGATATAATGGACATCAAAATAAATACAAGAGACTTCGAAGAAGCAGTCACAGAGCAAAGTGGTCCTTAAGCAGTCACCCACCATTCAATGAAAAAAAGGTCCTGACAGCAGAAAAGCTATTTTCGAGAATTGAGCCACTTTAGGATGTGACAAAAAGGGACACAAGCCAAAAGTGGCTGCACTCACGGATAGTATAGATAACCGTAAAGGTGGTAAATGAACTTACCTAATTATAGTAGACCAAAGGATTCGTAACCGAAGGCTATACATGTATATCGCTAGTGTCAAAAGGAAATTAAGTACAAGAGACTGGAAGAAGCAGTCAAGGAAAATGGCTCCATGAACAAAGTCACCCATCACCCAGTGACAATGCTCATGGAAATAAAAAAGCTACTCCGTGAAACAGTCACTTACCAAGGAATGTGACGAAACGGGACACAAACAACGGTGACTGCACTCACGGATGGAAGAAGAAAATGAAGAGGTGATAGTAAATGAAGCCTACGAGCCTACCTAACACAAAACCAAAGACCTCGTAGTTGAAGAGCATAACCCTAGCTAGCGCTATCCTCTGAAACTGCAAGTAGCGTTAAAAAAGGCAACCATGGTAAATATGAACATATCTACCATGCTGTTTTTGGATCAATTCCCTGGTATAGATATTAAACTATCAGTCTTTTGTACGTATGAGAAGAACATGGAACAATTTAATATAGATAAGCTAATATAATTTATTAAATATTTAACAGAAATAGTGTCAGTGAATCATCCAAATCAAAATGATTTATCTATAACTTATAGAGCACAATTATTTCTGCGAGATTAATAGTGGGTATTTAAACAATGTTTTTCCCTGTACCAAACAGACAGAAAATAATGTTATAGCCATGTTAACCCTGATAAAAAACATTAAAACATGCTAATTAAATTCTCAGACAGTGGATGAATTAACGTCTGAAGAAAACGAGCCAACACTAAAATGTACGAAACAAGCAGGGGAAACAAGGTTAAATTGAGGCAATTTACAGTATAGCCACTGTATGAAAATAAGTGAGGTGAGATGCATTAGATAGTGAAGATCAGTCTTTACATTAGTTCACTATCAACAAAAAGATTCCTATCAATATCAACCATTGTAGTTTAAAAACATCAGTGCTTTCGATTGTGTGATTTAGCAGTCTATCATTTTCACCTCACCATTCACTCCATCTCCCTTGTTTCAATACAAATTAAGATAGGTAATCAATCATGTAATTGTTTGTTCAAGTGATGCGATATTGTCACCTGGAACAATAGCAACGTCAAACCACCAGATTCCACACTTTGTAACCTAGGTGTGTACTATAGGCCTCTATTTGCATATGCCATCTCAAATAAATCAGCACACTTTATTATTTCACAGTCCTGTTCAGTTAGAGGAAAAATTACCCAACGTTGGAAGAATGTATCGCATTAGCTTCATCATAAAACAATAGATTCGTCACAAAAGTTTATTGAATACTTTAACAACAGCATAGGAGTCATTTTATAGCATCACAAACATCCTAATGAGTATGACAGAGGGAGGGAAGGATGAGCTTGAATGGATGCAGGCAATGGAGTTATAAAAGTGAACCATATGAAACATACCAAAGAATTTGAAAGTAGTAAATCTTAAGACAATTGTACGAATTGCCATTGACAACTAATTATTCCCCAAAATATAATGCGAGTGTAGTCGAAACTAGGAGCTGCTACTGACTGATGTGAGTGACACCTTGCGATGCCATTTCAACAGTTTCGAATTTATCAATTAAAAAGTACCTGCACTCTCAACAGATTCGTGTCCTTAGTGCATACTGCATAGGTGGAGTGCATATGTAAAGGGCACAGTGCAGAGGCAGGGTGCACTGTATCCTTAGAGTGCACACATTCAGGGCTCTACAGGCAGCAGCAGCCAACACGTCTCGTCTATTTTTGGCTGCACACACCAATCTTACTCGCTATTGGTGAGAGAGAAAGCAAAAATGGACACCTCGGCACTAGAAGAGGGAGAGAGGGCAGAAAAGGACAGAGCGGGAGCATGAAAGGACAGAAAGAGAGGACAAAAAGGGACAGACATTTTCAAATCGGGTTGTTACACGAAGTTCATTATTTTGTGACTAAAATGAATAGTATTTATTACTTTGGTTGTTAGTAAGTCTTTTCCAAAAATGTTACACAGAATAAACCGCATGGAGTTTTTTCTAGGCCAGGTGGTTTCCTGTGGTTAACTCTAGAAATTATGAGCTTTGGAGGTGTCGTATTCCCCAAGTTTTCAAATTTGTTGCATTTTCTTTGACTTAAATGAGAGGGTAGGAAAATAGTGGAGGTATTATTTTAGAATTAGGGTCTCCTCGTTGGATGAGGGTAAATTGGAGACAGCTCACAGGAGGGTTGACGACCAATAGAATTGGGAGAAATGAAGGAGAGGCATCTTAGGATTGGATATGGGTAGAGTTTGCGAAGAATATCATATATTCGGGTTGTATGACAACAGGATTGGATAGACGGGGGCCTGTTTCAACTCTCTCTAACTCTTGTTCTGCTCACGGAAGAGTATGGAGAAGTTTACGAGCCTTCACAGGTTCGGGCAGTTCACCTCAAACTCTTGGGTTCCATCACGAGACAAAGTCCATGAAGTAATCGACACAACCTAGTGGTGGAGACAGGATCATGACCAAATCACTGAATCTTGCAACCCATGTGTCGACAGAAGTTTCCCGACGGCACAGGATACATTCTCCACGACAAAGTCAGAGCTATTGTAGAAAATAAGACGATGTCGAACCAGAAATAAAAACAGGTTTTCGATGTTGCAGAGTAGAAGTTTTACGAGCCAGTAGAAACCAGAGTGTGAAGTCTCCCCTGCAGTAACTGTAGTTGTATTTCCTCTAGCACCCAATAAACCAGAAACTCAGTGTTACTTCAGTGTTAGTGTAAAACCCCTGTGCATATTAGTGAAAGATAAAGCGTTTGCCTAAAATAATTAGACGTTTGTTTTATTGAACCTTTATTTTTGGTACGGTAATAGATTTTGATACTAATTATTAAAGTGAAGAATTTGATGATTTTCTTAATAAGTAACGTAAACAGTTTATAAAACAAATAGATTATTTTCTTAGGAGAAAATCGTAACTGACGTATAAAAAGCCACGCTAACAAGTAGCTAAACGAAAGGAAAATAATAATTTCATGGTATTATTGGAAATGCTTTGAATGATATCATTAAAAGTGAAAGATTAAAAAATAACCAGGAAAACTCAATCATAGAAGTGAAGGCATTGAATGACAGTGAGAGAACAAAGATGGCGAGGGCAAATAAAGGACAGAGTGTGAAGGAAAATAAAGGACAGAGTGAGAGGGCAAATAAAGGACAGAGTGTGAGGGAAAATAAAGGACAGAGTGTGAGGGAAAATAAAGGACAGAGTGTGAAGGAAAATAAAGGACAGAGTGTGAAGGAAAATAAAGGACAGAGTGTGAGGGAAAATAAAGGACAGAGTGTGAGGGAAAATAAAGGACAGAGTGTGAGGGTTCTAAAGGACATACACGAGACAGGTAAAACAAAGATTATGCAGAAGAGGGAGAGTGAAGTTTAATAATATTTTCTCGAATGAAATTTTTCCATGTTTTGACAGTATTAAAATACTGTCAACAAATGTACAGTCAGCATGCAGCATAATAGTAATTAGAGACAAATATTGCAATGACTAACATTTGTATCGACTACAGACAGCTACTACGTAAACTTTTAGTATGACAAAAACATTCATTGCTAATAATAACTTCAGAAAAGTTTGCCAAACTCCCAGGAGAAATTACACGCGTAGAAAAAAGTCTACTTATTTTTCTTAATTCAATGATAATACAAGAAAAGAATGTAATTCCATTTGTAGCTTAAATACAAGTTATTGTGAATGAATAGATGTGAGCATAAGGCATAGAGAGCAGTGACGGCGTTTCCTAGGCATACAAATAGGACCGAAAGATGGTGGCACAATAGTATCACGCCAACCATCTTCTATCACAACACTAAGGGTAATTATTGGCCATTCACGCGGCAGAGATAGGCCTAGCCACAAAACAGCCTACCACCATCTCAAACCTCTTCTCTACATTGCTACCACCAGAACAAGAGGCAGTGCTGCACTAGGTGTGTGCAGACTATTTAGCAGCAAAGAACTTTGTTTGGCTAGAGACTGGGCAGGTGTGATTGGTGGTGATGGTACAGGCAGAGAGGGAGAAAGACCTGAAGTCTTCAGATAAGAACTGTTCAGAGCAGGAACGTGATCCTGCATAATGTTACTGGCGAGAGAGCTACCACACTCTCACTAAACAAATACACACACTAGTCATACTAACTGAAATGATGACACTCCTACAGTGAAATAAAACACTGCCGCACAATAGAGACATCAATAAAATACACAGAGAAAAAACGACAGCGTCTTGAATATGAATCAGACCTCCCAGAAAGGAATGCCCAGCGATTTATGACGCAGTAATTATACTTTCAACGACGACATGTGTCCTTTTTTCTGTTGCTTTTAATTATGAACTGTCGGTAACAGAAAGGAGAGGGTGGCAACATAGGCTGAACACTACATAGCATAGGCTGCACACTACATAGCATAGGCTGCACACTACATAGCATAGGCTGCACACTACATAGCATAGGCTGAACACTACATAGCATAGGCTGAACACTACATAGCATAGGCTGAACACTACATAGCATAGGCTGAACACTACATAGCATAGGCTGAACACTACATAGCATAGGCTGCACACTACATAGCATAGGCTGCACACTACATAGCATAGGCTGCACACTACATAGCATAGGCTGCACACTACATAGCATAGGCTGCACATTACATAGCATAGGCTGCACACTACATAGCATAGGCTGCACACTACATAGCATAGGCTGCACATTACATAGCATAGGCTGCACACTACATAGCATAGGCTGCACATTACATAGCATAGGCTGCACACTACATAGCATAGGCTGCACACTACATAGCATAGGCTGCACATTACATAGCATAGGCTGCACATTACATAGCATAGTTAAGGTGGAAATGTGAGGAAGAAGCAACTGGCAGTCTGTACGGTGGGGAGGATATTGATTCAGGAGAAACTCTGGAGATGGACAGTCACTGCCTTTACAATGCTCACTAGTTCTGTACACCAACACACACACTGAATACCTACCATCTCATTTACAGCTACTACTATTTTACTCAGCAACAGAGGGTTACGAGGCAAACAGGTAAAGAGCAGGTGATAGATAGAGTAATTAAAGGTTAGACTACATTGTGAGGGGCAAAAGACAACAAGCAACCAAACACAGCGCTGAGCATTACACGCCTGCATCCATTAAAGAGAAGCTACTGCTCACCGCTCACCAAAACTAAACGCGGACACTCGCCTGTTAGTTACTAGCTACTCTAACTATTGCCTCCTAGGAGTACATTCTACTCTCAAAAGTGAAGAGGAGAGTAGAATGGGGAGAAGAGGTGGAGTGATAGCACCAAGACTGTGGTTAAGAATAGACACTCTAGAGTGATGAACTGGTGCAAAGCAAGCAAAAACACTAGAGAATTTAGGCTGTGGAGAAGGGCCGAGTGTACACACACACACACATACATTGGCAATCTAATATAATGCGCCCCCGCCCTACCCAGCCTTGCGGCCCCTCTCCCCCACTCCTATCGATCCGAACATATATCCTATGAGCAAAGTTACACAGTCACCCACTGGGGGAGCAGTGAGAGAGACTGTACAGCAGGGGAAAGAAGTGAAGCAGGTGGGGGGAATAAGAAAGTGAGGCAGGTGGGGGAATAAGAAAGTGAGGCAGGTGGGGGAAACAAGAAAGTGAGGCAGGTGGGGGAAACAAGAAAGTGAGGCAGGTGGGGTAAACAAGAAAGTGAGGCAGGTGGGGGAAACAAGAAAGTGAGGCAGGTGGGGGAAACAAGAAAGTGAGGCAGGTGGGGGAAACAAGAAAGCGAGGCAGGTGGGGTAAACAAGAAAGTGAGGCAGGTGGGGGAAACAAGAAAGCGAGGCAGGTGGGGTAAACAAGAAAGTGAGGCAGGTGGGGGAAACAAGAAAGTGAGGCAGGTGGGGGAGACAAGAAAGTGAGGCAGGTGGGGGAAACAAGAAAGTGAGGCAGGTGGGGGAAACAAGAAAGTGAGGCAGGTGGGGGAAACAAGAAAGTGAGGCAAGTGGGGGAAACAAGAAAGTGAGGCAGGTGGGGGAAACAAGAAAGTGAGGCAAGTGGGGGAAACAAGAAAGTGAGGCAAGTGGGGGAAACAAGAAAGTGAGGCAGGTGGGGGAAACAAGAAAGTGAGGCAGGTGGGGGAAACAAGAAAGTGAGGCAGGTGGGGGAAACAAGAAAGTGAGGCAGGTGGGGGAAACAAGAAAGTGAGGCAGGTGTGGGAAACAAGAAAGTGAGGCAGGTGTGGGAAACAAGAAAGTGAGGCAGGTGTGGGAAACAAGAAAGTGAGGCAGGTGGGGGAAACAAGAAAGTGAGGCAGGTGGGGGAAACAAGAAAGTGAGGCAAGTGGGGGAAACAAGAAAGTGAGGCAAGTGGGGGAAACAAGAAAGTGATGCAGGTGAGATGTGGGGGAAACAAGAAAGTGAGGCAAGTGGGGGAAAGAAGAGAGTGAGGCAAGTGAGATGTGGGGGAGAGAAGAAAGTGAGGCAGGTGAGATGTGGGGGAGAGAAGAAAGTGAGGCAGGTGAGATGTGGGGGAGAGAAGAAAGTGAGGCAGGTGAGATGTGGGGGAGAGAAGAAAGTGAGGCAGGTGAAATGTGGGGGAAACAAGAAAGTGAGGCAGGTAGAGGAAGTAAGAAATTGACAAGAGGGAAGCAATTGCTGGTGAAATCACCTGCAAAAATATGACACAAATTTTCCTACATTGATAAAGATAAAAAGAAACATGACAAATAGTTCCATGTAACCAAACTATACAATTATTCGTAAAATGAGAAAGAGTGAATCTGCAGTAGTAGCTTTTATATCAGTCCAGTAATGAGAGTAGAAGACGCATTTGGAATGCCTCAAAATCTGCAGGCAATGGCAGGGACATTAGCGAGGAAGAGAAGCACCAATGGACATTTATTATCCACTTGTTATCATACGCTTAGATTATTAGTACATATTCAATAGATTTTTAACCTTAGGCATTCATTGGTAATAGCTACTAATGAAACACAGCCAGTCCCTCAATGATAGACAACTGAGCAGTCCCTAAATTTTGCATCACATAAATAATGTATTAGCGAAAAAAGAAAGAAGTTGCGAAGTAAAATATTTATTTTAAACAAAAGCCCATATTTAAGCAATATAAAGTAAAATAAGAAATTTTCCCTAGCAAGTAATTGAATTTTGTATAACCTTTACTTTGTGAAGTAATGTGAAGGAACTTCTTTTTCTTTCGTTAGAATTTACCTAACGGAGGTTATTATAATAAGGTTGAAAATGTTTCCACAATTCAGGTCAGTGCGTACATTTTACTCATTAATTCATGAGTCCTAGTGTACTGGCATTTCAATATGAACATAGAAATGATTGAACACTACATTCACAACCTATATTGAAAATAGACAAGAAAATATTTAGACGAGTGGTTTAGAAAGATGCAGCCTCCAAAAGGACTGAGAGTGATAGGAGGCAGCAAAGGCATTAGTGCGCCATGCATCATTTAGTTCTCACAAATAAGATGGCTAATGTGCCATTCAAATGAAGGCACCACCGCTGTAATTCGATCAGCAGAAAAACACACGCAAAAACTCTCACCAGAGACATGGCAGAAAAAACATGAATTATTCGTGAGTAGAAAGAGCATGGCAGGCAGGAGATGAGTTTATCAGAACACCAAATGGAATGAATAATGCAACAAAGCAATGGATGACACGAACATTTCAACAGCTGGTGGTGGCAGCAGTGCTGAAGAAAGGAGACAACAAAAACTCTAATTAAAGGACAGTCAGTAATTAAATACACTGGCAGAGTGTCATTTCCGGAGAATCTTATCACGGGACTGACACAAAAACAGACACACCAGAAGTGACATGAAGCAACTAATATGGTGACGTAGATGCCACGGAAAAAGACGCGTTAAGAGTTAACAAGCGAATGAATTGAATTAGAATTTGTAGTGTAATTAAACTACAGTGGATATGTTAACTAACTATTTATATTAATTAGTTGCGAGTTAAATGTCACTACAATGAGTGCTATTGGCTGAGGTAATAGTTTTAGTACCTATCTACTGTCAGGGGTTTGTAGGAACTAATAGAAGAAGTAGCGCTTTATCCTACAGACGTAGTAGCTACTGTACATTTTAACGTAACATCTCAATCGTTTCCATCACTACTCTGCTGTGACAAAATAACAAAGCAATGTACCAGTCTCCTCTAGGAAATCAACAAGAATGGGATGTAAAGGTACAAATAGGAAAATGAAGAACCTAGCTGATGGAAAAATCTGAATTAAAAAGTTTCATAACTACCTACTTAATTATTAGTTTAACTGTGATAGCTAGAATTTCATTTTATAATACCACCATGAAAATATTGAGCAAATATGTTAATTTTAATCTATTTGAACAGTTTGAGGCATTAATTGAAAGGAAAATGAATTAATTGCAATAGTTTGGTGCTGATGGTGTGATCCACACCCCAATGAGTTCAAATAAAGGCTCTTCTTACTCAATGGACATTATAAAGAGATACCCTAGATAACGGAAATAAAGGCAAAAGTGTGTAACTTACCCATCCTAACATCATATTCATCAGAAATATACCAGGTCTAATGAATGTCATGAAGAAAGTTAGAAACTACAGTCTTTTAAAGGGGTACATACCAATCCTAATAACTTAACAATTAGAATTGAATTAGTGGTAAATATTTAATACCGTAACCACTGATCTCAGGAGCTGTGAGACGAATGAGAGAAAAGCACCAACCTTCACTACTTCTATTTACCAAACAAACGCCAAGACGATAACTTGAAGTCAGCAGAAAAACTATCACAGAATCCGTGTCAAGGATGAATCGATGCAAACAACATTCATAAACTAAACAAACATCAGCACAGCACGCCTTGGTTAGAAAAGACTGTCCCAGCACGTGTGACATCACCAGCACATATTCTGACTATGTCTTGACCAGTGGAACCAGCACACTGACTGTACAGGGACAACTCACTTCCGTAGAAACTAACATCTCATCGAGATAAGAACAAAACTTTAACCTAGACTTATCTATATCTAATATAATTAGTATAAATTAGACTTGGTATTACTTAATTACAACCTACCACAGATCAGATACACGATAGTTAGGAACTGTATCTGTGATACAAACATATTGAGTTACTGAACAAGCTAGAGGAACCTAGTATCAGATCAGTGATACCAGTTAGAAACCAGAGAATCCGTGATACCAGTTATAAACCAGAGTATCAGTGATACCAGTTAGAAACCAGAGTATCAGTGATACCAGTTAGAAACCAGAGTATCAGTGATACCAGTTAGAAACCAGAGTACCAGTGATACCAGTTAGAAACCAGAGTACCAGTGATACCAGTTAGAAACCAGAGTATCAGTGATACCAGTTAGAAACCAGAGTACCAGTGATACCAGTTAGAAACCAGAGTACCAGTGATACCAGTTAGAAACCAGAGTACCAGTGATACCAGTTAGAAACCAGAGTACCAGTGATACCAGTTAGAAACCAGAGTACCAGTGATACCAGTTAGAAACCAGAGTACCAGTGATACCAGTTAGAAACCAGAGTATCAATGATACCAGTTAGAAACCAGAGTATCAGTGATACCAGTTAGAAACCAGAGTATCAGTGATACCAGTTAGAAACCAGAGTATCAGTGATACCAGTTAGAAACCAGAGTATCAGTGATACCAGTTAGAAACCAGAGTATCAGTGATACCAGTTAGAAACCAGAGTACCAGTGATACCAGTTAGAAACCAGAGAATCAGTGATACCAGTTAGAAACTAGAGTATAAGTGGTACCAGTCACCTACTCTATTGAGAGTAACTACCTAGTTTAGTGAGAGTAACTACCTAGTTTAGTGAGAGTAACTACCTAGTTTAGTGAGAGTAACTACCTAGTTTAGTGAGAGTAACTACCTAGTCTAGTGAGAGTAACTACCTAGTTTAGTGAGAGTAACTACCTAGTCTAGTGAGAGTAACTACCTAGTCTAGTGAGAGTAACTACCTAGTCTAGTGAGAGTAACTGCCTAGTCTAGTGAGAGGGCTAGGGATGGCATCACCCGTACAGGGCCCCACTACACACACATGTTAGTTAGGTATGTGTGCTCCCATACACGAATGAGAGGCTAGCAATTGGAGAGAAGGCACACTAAATAGCCTGGCAATTACAGTGCTAGCAAAGTGTACAGTGATATCAATATGCAACACAAGCAGGGGGAATAGACATAGAAAGCAATATAAACATTGCTAGGTAACTCATTGGTATCAAAGAGAAGTACCAAAACTCTGGTTACATCTAATGGTACCAATATTTTATAATCTGATTCAACATTAGTAAAGAATAAAGATTAGAAAATTGTAGATGTAGCTAGATAGGCCTAGTCATTTCTAGGGAGATATAAAGATAGGCCTAGTCATTTCTAGGAAGATATAAAGATAGGCCTAGTCATTTCTAGGAAGATAAAAAGATAGGCCTAGTCATTTCTAGGAAGATAAAAAGATAGGCCTAGTAAATTCTAGGAAGCATAGACATTAGGCTCGATTCATTTCTAGTTTCTGTTTAGTTTTCAGATAAGAGTGATAAGCTATCAGTAATTACAGCAAATACCACATCTATTCAATGTGATGCAGTGAAATTTATTTTCCAAGAACACAAGCAACTCTTAACAAACCAATACACTATGAGATCATCTAGATGTTTGGACTACATTTGCAAGCATGTTTAGAGAGTATGTATAGCTAAAGTTATTCACTGGGTAAAATGATTAGGTTGCGAGTGTGCTTTCTGATGCCATATGCAACATACAAGCTATTAAAACTAGTAATTTATTACATCTGTGCAGACACTAAACTAAGTTGCTCGTTCATAACAGTTCAAATCACATTATTTTAGTGATCGAAAGTATCACTTGTTATGCAATATGCCACAATATTTCAAATAAATAACAAACTCAATACAATAATTCAGCAAGTAGATCGTAATATCAGAGTAGAAATCAATCTAATAAGAAAATAGCAATTAGAATTCGAGGGTAACCCTTTACAATAGAGTGGACTGCATAACACGAGTAGATCTTTATTTGGGGTATGGTTAAGGAAACATGACTAATGATTCGATTCACTAAATTCTCAGAAATATTTCCTGTTGCTTCATGGAACCTTTTTTAGTAACGAAGAATGGGGAAACTAGTGGTGAAATGGCTTCAAGATATCTTAGCAGTGAGTTCTATTCTCAGCACGCTTAGTCAGCAAAAGATATTGGTTAAATGACTGAGGGATGACTGTACGTACACTCGGTACTAAATACAGGATAAGTTACGAATGATTGCTCTTTCACATCTTCGGTCATATATTAAACATAATTATCATATCTTTAAGGTATCATGGATACCAATTAAAATAAACCTCGTATAATAATTATTATATTGTTTTTCATATATCTATTACCGAAGATGTGCAACCGACCGATAATTCGTAAGTTAGCCTAGGTTGTAATTGAGGCAAGTGACTAGGAAATGTGCACATACCTTCAGAATGCTGGTGGATTGTTTGCTATCCATTTGGTAATTGCCACAGGAAACACATTGCTGGAGGTTATTTCCTGCAGTTGAGAACTTTGGAGGCAGCTGACAAGGTGTTGCTAATTAGGCTATAGTAGCTAAGGTCTGCTGGAGTTAATAAGATGGTTGTGGCGGGGGAAGGGGGGGGGGGTGTGTGTAGTAGTAGGCGTGGCGATAACGCCGAGCAATAGTTGCTGCTGTCACAAGTATGGCAAGAGATTCACAGGAGAACATCATCAATCCAACACTTCCGGCCATAAGACACCTTAAAAACATATTGCCACACTAAAATTCAAAGGACTCTGCACTCGAAGTTGTACTCAATAACAAGGCATGAGAGACACTGCACGTGCACGCGTACTAGAGATTTCTATGCAAGAGAGTAGCACTGACACACATTCCCTCACAGCAACTAGTACAGTACTGGCGCGCCGACCCTTCCAAGAGCCGCGGAATAACCCCCAAGCCCCTCCCTCCTATTCTCTCAACAACCACCATCCCTCCACTCTCTCAACTCACCCTCCCCTCTCTCTCTCTCTATTCGAGTTTCTGATCTACGCCAGTACTGAAACCAGCGTGTCACAGGCTATTTCCATACATACCTGCTGATAACGTTTATCAATGTCATTAACCATTTCCATCATCATGGCATGACATTCCCTACACTCTACGATGTGTGTAGTTATGTAACCACCCTACAACAACATCATTCATCAATGAACAAGCTATCTCAAAAACAAGTCTTCCCCATTAGCTCAGTCAAATGTTATGGAAATTCCCCAATAGGCTATAAAAATACACATTGGATAGAATAAAATATAAATATGGCAGTTTAGACACACAGGTAAATCAATTACTAATGTTGAATTGGTAGGTACTTAGCAGGATAAATACAGTTCATTTATTATAGACTGGAAGAAGAGAATGAATGAATTGTTCTAAGAGGATATCTTACTACTGCAATGTACAATAAAGTAGAAAGAACATTAGGACATCACAATCAGCCTCTACTTGCGATTCTATCTGAATTCACTGGAGCACTAAATTTATCTTCTCTCTCAGTTAGAGCGACACTCACTCAGGCTTCGAAACTCATATTAGTATTTACCCCGCAGATGAGCACGTACAAAGTAACGAACGATAACCTCCACGAACTAACGAACACACGGACATCACCTTTGAAGCAACTACTAGCCCTGAAGTTAGATGTTTTTAACATCCTGCTTCGGGAAGAGGATTAATTAGTAAACTTCAGGACTCTCAATCATTTATCAGACATCAAATCAATACGTACGGCTGTCAGGTACAAATCACGTAAAACAACAAACAACTCAGAGCAATATTACTGCAAAATCGATATACAAGATCACCATTTCCTCAAATCTGGTGACACCTGGCAACACTTTTCAAGGGAGTCGTGAAGCATTGCTACGCATCGCCCAAAAGTTCCCGCCATAATTTTCTACCAATTTATCTTCAATGATTAATTCCTATCAAACAATATACAGAAAATGACAATTCAATTGGTGACCATGTAAAAAATAAGAGAGTACCATTTGGTATAGAAATGCACAGAGCAGTTGTAAAGAGAGTAGCGACACCTACCGAGCAAAAAGAACGGCTAGTAGCGAAGAATGGCGGGAAAATTCATCATGAACGTGGTGGTGTGCGTTGTACTGGCGCCGACTAACCAACTATTGACATACATCAATGAGCAACACATATTCATGCCTCTATTAGTAGTGTACTTTGTCACAGCGACACATTACTAAAGGTGAGACTCTAGTTCCCGCCAAATCGCTACCTAGCCATTCACTGGGAAGACTTATCACGTCACGGTAACGCATTGGAAAACACCAGTCCTGTCAGCTGCAAATTAGCTGTTAGACCATCATTATTAAACTAAACGTTATAGAATAATGTGACTAGTGAACCAGTAAAGAAACTCATCGCGATGTTATAACAAATATTTCTAAATAAATTTTATAGTAAAATAGTATAAATAGTAATGGAGTTTTAAGACATAACACACATGAAGATAAGCATATAGTAATATAATAACTTTCATATTGTATATTAATGTTTTCAAACTTCGAATTCGTATTAATGGCAGAGGTTGTTTTCACTTTTCTCCCGGCCTTATGTGAAGATATATAAAATGTGAAAATTGGAATTTGATGAATACATGACCATATTTGATGGGGACTAAATATGATCAGTAATCTTTCCATTGCAAAGTAGGATAAGATAGAAAAAATAAGCAGTTGGTGAAAACAAAAAGAAATACATAACCAAGTCAATGAACTATCACCTTACGGTTAATGCTTATGACTGCAAATAAGCTACAAGGTGTGTATGCCATCATTTAATATAAATAGCTACTATGAAAACATATAGACAAGAAATCTAACCATTTATTAAGATATGCTAGAGCATTTGTGAAAACTGCGAGTACATTAAAAAAATGATAATTATATAAAATTGAAGGCAATAATCTTCAATAGAATTATAATGGTTATAGTTGATGTACAATGACCGCTGTAGTTGAATAACTAGCGATATAGCTCTTATTTTATGGTGCAGTAGTTAAAACATATGTTAGTAATTAGCATTCATTACACCAAGAGCTTTGCTAGCTAAATACTCTCTGCATTAATAATATTATAGACAAGTGCTGGCAGAGAGCAACTCAAAGAGTTACAAACCACAACTTCCTCAGTCAGAAGCAGTGTGAAGACATGCTCTTTAAATCACACTAATGCAATTCCTACACATCTTCTATTGAGACTATGCACAAAATGGCATTATTTATTATTATATTTTGAAGCAGGTAAAAGTATAATTTATTTACAATAGCAAAAATAGCCAATCGGGTAGAGATAGGTAAAAGTACCTCAGTAACTTTAGATGCTTCTCCCGAACAATTTAAAAATGTAGCTTAGACTTTTCCTCAAGCGAACACGCTATATTTACCATTTGAAAGTAGATTAATTTCTTAAAATATCACAACAGAGCTCCAATACTCAGATATATCTACAATAGGTATTCTTTCTCATGTTGTCCTGGTAATCTTCAGAGCAGGGTACTTTGTGTCGATGGAATATGCAAGAGTTCACTTCAATTTCAAACCTTATGAATGTTACGTTGTGTACCCAAACCAATTTTAATGCATATGCAAATATATATCAGAGAGCAAAGTATATTTTTGGAAATGAGAAATTAGTAAACGGGAGAAATGATTACGGATACACTTTTCTTTGACTGTACATCAAAAAGTAGTCGGAGGTTCATGATTTTAATGGAGAAATTATGTCTTAAAAATTATTGCAAGTATGTACTTAATACTAACCAACATATTTTACATTTCACCTTTAGAACAGGTAAGAGTTGGTGGATAAGCTTTGCTATAAACACTATGTCATAGCAGTGAAAGATATGAAGCAACTAGGATTTTCCTTTAGCTCAAAGGGTTGGATTCCTAGAATCCTACCCAGGTAACCCGGTTTAAAGGGTCAAACTGTGGGTTGGTATGTCAGGAGACCAGGGCTTTACTTTGTACTCATTTTAATTCAATGAAAAGCTGTTGGTTTGAACCAATAATAATGTCGATGAAAAATTTAAAAAGGATAAATTACAATATAAAGAAACTATTGGATTATAGTATTATTATATATTAGAATTTTTTTATAAATTTCAGTTATATTCCTAATACGTTTGACATTTTAACAAAATAATGAAATACCAATTGTACAATGTTGTCGACAAGGGAATATAGTTAGACGCTAGTAAGCCATAAAAAGAAGCGTCACAAAGAATGCCATCTGGTAGAAATCACTGGAATGTGGCATGGAATTGTGCTGAATGAAATACCTGAGGAGGTGGTGCGCTACAGACGAGCTAGTGAACAGCACAAAAACTGCGCAAGCAGGTTACCCACTCTTAAATATGAACCCTAAAGTAATTACCAACATCACATTTTAGGCCAAACCCATTTCTGCCAAATGACAGATTAATGGTGACAATGAGGAAAAGAGGAATAAAAACAAGAGAGCAATTGAAGATGTTGATTTATATTTAGCAATTAGTTCAGGTGTTGCAAGAGTTGTGTATGAGGCATGTAGGCCCGTAGCGTCAGAGAGGAGCGTGTAAACAGCAGCCTGCCTACCCACAAGTGTTCACCAGGTACTTTGCCTGGAGCAGCACAACAACAAATAGCACCTATGAGACGGTGACCGG
The DNA here is from genome assembly GCA_947561585.1 of Caprella mutica. Classification (NCBI taxonomy): domain Eukaryota; kingdom Metazoa; phylum Arthropoda; class Malacostraca; order Amphipoda; family Caprellidae; genus Caprella; species Caprella mutica. The sequence continues at coordinate 153,591 of CANNZV010000206.1, forward strand.
CCCAGCAATGTTAGGAATGCAGTCAAAAAACACAGAGGCCTCTCTCTCTCTCTCTCGCAATGGGAACAGTACACGGGAGCCATCTTGAATACCACCACCAGAGGGAATGCACCTCCAGAACCAATGGTAAGATTGCAAAGGACTTGGGAGTTGTAGATAACAAGAGATCTAGACGCAGTGAGAATATTTAGAATTTACCATTTCAGCGATATAGCAAAGAGATGCCCCAGATATTAGTGAAGAATAAGTAATTCACTAAACGCATAAGACAATCAAATGACTATCAACAACACAAGATAACTTCAGACATTTTAAATATAATCACTACTAAGTTCCTGAATCCTAACTATGAAAACTCATAATTAACAGATCATTTAAAATAGATCTAATAATATCATTAAAGTTGATAGCAAGTTCATTTAATTCACCAGTGACCAAAGCAATGCGTTTAGTAGGCATGACTATTCTATAACACCGCAGCAAATGCTAGTCCCTGGGCACACATCCCCCCCCCCTCGCACCAGAGACCGCTAACATCAAACGTTTGTTGAGGCTATAATTTGGTGATTATTGAAACTGGCAATGCTAGCACTGGGAGATGGAGTGAAGCTAAGAGAGGCCAAGAGTGAAGAGAGAGGCCAAGAGTAAAGAGAGAGGCCAAGAGTAAAGAAAGAGGCCAAGAGTAAAGAAAGAGGCCAAGAGTAAAGAAAGAGGCCAAGAGTAAAGAAAGAGGCCAAGAGTAAAGAAAGAGGCCAAGAGTAAAGAAAGAGGCCAAGAGTAAAGAGAGAGGCCAAGAGTAAAGAGAGAGGCCAAGAGTAAAGAAAGAGGCCAAGAGTAAAGAAAGAGGCCAAGAGTAAAGAGAGAGGCCAAGAGTAAAGAAAGAGGCCAAGAGTAAAGAAAGAGGCCAAGAGTAAAGAGAGAGGCCAAGAGTAAAGAGAGAGGCCAAGAGTAAAGAAAGAGGCCAAGAGTAAAGAAAGAGGCCAAGAGTAAAGAAAGAGGCCAAGAGTAAAGAAAGAGGCCAAGAGTAAAGAGAGAGGCCAAGAGTAAAGAGAGAGGCCAAGAGTAAAGAAAGAGGCCAAGAGTAAAGAAAGAGGCCAAGAGTAAAGAGAGAGGCCAAGAGTAAAGAGAGAGGCCAAGAGTAAAGAAAGAGGCCAAGAGTAAAGAGAGAGGCCAAGAGTAAAGAGAGAGGCCAAGAGTAAAGAGAGAGGCCAAGAGTAAAGAGAGAGGCCAAGAGTAAAGAAAGAGGCCAATAGTAAAGAAAGAGGCCAAGAGTAAAGAGAGAGGCCAAGAGTAAAGAGAGAGGCCAAGAGTAAAGAGAGAGGCCAAGAGTAAAGAGAGAGGCCAAGAGTAAAGAGAGAGGCCAAGAGTAAAGAGAGAGGCCAAGAGTAAAGAGAGAGGCCAAGAGTAAAGAGTCACAAGGAGTCACAAGGATAAAGGGACCTTCAAAAAGCACAATATGCTCATCCAAGGAAGGCCCCTGTGCACAGCTAGCTGCGCTGCTCAACGTAGGGATACTAACGGAGCATGGTAAATCTCTCTCCATCAATCCTCACTTGGAGCCCATGCACTTCAAACCGCACTCCCAAACCTGACGAAGGAAGAACCTCCAGCAGGCGTAGGAAGACAGTTTGGGTGCAATCATAGGCTACTACAAGTTTTAACCTGGACGTGGTCAGTCAAACCCACCAGTTCCTGAGACGGTGACAGGACGCAGGGTGTGACCTGATCTCTCTCGCCACGTAACGGCGCCAGGGTTTTTCTTTAAATATAGAAGAGCAGAATGTGTTTTCTACACTAGGTAGACACTAGGGGCAAAGTTGAAGTCTGGGGGGTGCACAGAAAACAACCGCCACCAGTCACACATCTGCTCCTGCTCAGAAAAGGCCAAAACAAGAGGTCATGATAAACTCTGAGCTCAGTAATCAAGCCCAGGGAGAATCCCGTCTAGGCGTCTTTTAAAAGAGTCAACTGATGGACTGTTGACAATTTCAGCTGGAAGTCTGTTCCAGAGGTTGCAGACTTTCACCAGCATGAAATTCTCCAGTTGGGTAGTGCCGAACCGAGGTGGAACAACCTTCCACCCATGATTTCGGGTGGCGTTTTGGCACAAAACGAAGTAGTCATGGGGGTCAACCTCAGAGAATCCCCTAAGGATCTTAAAACTCTCTATGAGGTGACCCCTCATACGCCGCTGCTCTAGAGTAAAAAGACCTAGATCTTCCAATCTTCGAGCGTAGCCCTTAAAGCGGATTTCTGGCACAAGTTTTGTGGCCCGAGCCTGTACTTGTTCCAGTCGCTTGACATCTGAGCGCAGTGTCGGCGACCAGAACTGGACCGCATACTCTAATATTGGTCTTACTAGGGAGTTATAGAGGGTGAGTACAGTCTCCCTATTTCGGTATGTAAATTGTCTCTTTATATATCCAAGGATCTTGTTTGCCTTCCTTTCAGCATCCAAACACTGTCTGGAGAACTTCAGATCCCGGGTGATCAGAATACCGAGATCTCTTTGTTCATCAGTAGCCATGATAGGGGCCCCGAGCAAAGTGTAGTTGGCTTCAAGGTTCCGAGCACCAGCATGGAGCACTCTACACTTATTTACGTTAAAAGGCATCTGCCACGAATCCGACCAGTCTCCAATTCTCAACAGGTCTCCCTGGAGTTCTCTGACGGCAGCTGGATCCGCGGCGTTGATGCCAATCTTCGTGTCGTCAGCGAATTTTGAAATTCTACTGACGAGCCCCACCTCTAGATCGTTGATGTAGATGATAAAGAGCAGTGGACCAAGGACAGATCCCTGTGGAACCCCGCTGGTTACGGGGCCCCAACCAGATGCTACTCCATTGATCACCACTCTCTGTCTTCTGCCGCTCAGCCACGATTTGATCCATTGCAGGACGCGACCTCTTACTCCAATAGCCTCTACCTTGACTAAAAGCCGCCCGTGGGGTACTTTGTCAAAGGCCTTTTTGAAATCCAAATACACGATGTCAACTGCTCTGGTTCTGTCATGTTCATTAAAGACGTAGAAAAAGAATTCTAATAGGTTAGTCAGACATGATTTCCCACGAAGAAAACCATGCTGACTTTTCCCTATGAGTTTGTGATCTTCAAGGTGAGCTACAACCCTGTCCTTAATGATTGACTCTAGCAGCTTGCCAGGAACCGACGTCAGGCTGATCGGCCTGTAATTGCTGCTAGTCGTGGTGTCTCCAGCCTTGAAGATCGGGGCCACATGTGCTATCTTCATGTCGTCAGGAACCTCACCTGTCTCCAGAGAGACATTGAAGATAGGCTGCAGATGCGCAATCAGTCCGGTCTTCACATTCTTCATAATCTTCGGCAGGAACCCATCAGGTCCAGCAGCCTTGTTCGGGTCTAGTACGTCAAGTTTAGCTTCTACCTCTTCAAGAGTACAGACGATTTCAGTCAGTGCTCTCGGCCCATCATATATAATAACAGGGTCAGGGGTATTAGCCACGTCCTCCCTAGTGAGAGAGGCCAAGAGTGAAGAAAGAGGCCAAGAGTAAAGAGAGAGGCCAAGAGTGGAGAGAGAGGCCAAGAGTAAAGAGAGAGGCCAAGAGTAAAGAGAGAGGCCAAGAGTGAAGAGAGAGGCCAAGAGTGAAGAGAGAGGCCAAGAGTGAAGAGAGAGGCCAAGAGTGAAGAGAGAGGCCAAGAGTGAAGAAAGAGGCCAAGAGTGAAGAAAGAGGCCAAGAGTAAAGAGAGAGGCCAAGAGTAAAGAGAGAGGCCAAGAGTGAAGAGAGAGGCCAAGAGTGAAGAGGTGAAGCTGAGAGTGAAGAGGTGAAGCTGAGAGTGAAGAGCAGTTCAGAGTGACACTCCATTCCAGTTGTCTGTTTGTTCCTTTAAATCAATGAGTTGTTAGCACTAACTATTTTAGCAGTGATGTCTTGAGAGGTTATGTACTGTTCTGCGGAAGTTTTTTTCTCCGTAAGGGCGAAAGTTCTTTCTGCTATGAGGTCATTGACATGAAGCGTGTGTGTGTGTGTACGTGTGTGAGTAGAGAATGTGAGGAATGTACAGATGAGGTAGAGGGTCACCACCAACAGAAAACACCACACTTGTTATAGCAAGTAACCACTGTGAGAAAACACCACACACTTGTTATAGCAAGTAACCACTGAGAGTAAACACCACACACTTGTTATAGCAAGTAACCACAGAGAGAAAACACCACACACTTGTTATAGCAAGTAACCACTGAGAGAAAACACCACACACTTGTTATAGCAAGTAACCACAGAGAGAAAACACCACACACTTGTTATAGCAAGTAACCACAGAGAGAAAACACCACACACTTGTATAGCAAGTAACCACTGAGAGAAAACACCACACACTTGTTATAGCAAGTAACCACAGAGAGAAAACACCACACACTTGTTATAGCAAGTAACCACTGAGAGTAAACACCACACACTTGTCACCACCAATATGCATCACAAGTACAAATGATGACAGACTTGCCAATGGTAATGAGAGACAATTAATATATGTAGGAGTTCATTTTGAAGTAGTGGGCACTCGTAGAGCGCATATCATCGCCGCTGCTACATTTTTTTTCTTCGTACGACAATGTGGGTAACAGAACACTGACATTTTGGTCTCACCAAATTTCATTCAATTTGGTTCAATACTTTTTGAGTCATACGAATAACAAGATTGCAATTAAATTATGATAACACGATTACAAATAAAAATTGCCACAAACCATAAATTTCCACAATTTTGCGAAAGTATTGACGGCTAATTATTTTGCTTATTACTTTGATGCATTCAGCAGTACGCGCTGAACTCACTGGCATCGATTAAAACAAAAAAGTACCCAGAAGAAGGTATAAAATAATCATGAGAGGTAATAGTTACAACCCCAACACAAGCCTCACTCCCTGTTCAAGAGGAGAGTCATTCTATGGGAGGTTGCGTCAGGCAAATAAACTAGTGAGTAATGTATAGTGAGTTATGTACGTCCATTGCACAGACACACACCTGTGAACATTAGCATCCAAACAAAAAGACATGCCTATGCACTTACATCACTATTTCCGTAACTACAAGCTTTTAGCAGTGTAGTTTTTTTATTGAGCAGTGGAAAGTTCTGGAGAGGACAGTAGGTGTAATTAAAATAGCGAGGGAGAGTTCACTGTGACCGCAGAGTCCCAATAAGGAATAGTGCGATAGTAGCAACAACAGCCGCTAGGAGGCGCATTCCCACCTCACTAATAATAATCACCACCTCACTACAACAAAATAAAACATTTGAACTTCTATCTTTAAGCTAAGGGACTACGCTGCCGCATCTTCGATCATCTGGGGAAAATATTGTAATAATAGTTACATTTTAATTAGTATCCAACTATCCACGATACCTGTAGGCATCATTGATACTAATCAAAATACAAGAACTATTATATTGTTTTCTTTCCTGTATGTCCGAAGATGTGGAGCTGACCGATATTTCGTAATTTACCCTACTAGGTTTGGAATAGTTGTGTAGTTTAGTCATTCGGTGTCAGTTAATAATAGCAACTTATGTCACGACTTCCAATTTTAAAGCGACTATATTTTCAAAGTTAAGTATTTTAATAACAGTAATTAGGATGAACGACATTTCATCTTCACATGGAAATCACAAGTGAAAATTACTAAAATTCAACATTTTAATACAGTGATCAACAGTATAGGAATTATTAGTATGTAGAATAACAATCTAGTTAATAATTTGAAAGACTTATTTCAGAGACTGCACAGTGACTGACTAAACTGTTGACTGTCGATCAAATAAGTAGGAATGTCATCCAATAAAGATTTTCGATAGCAAAGCCACTTTGGAAGAAAGTGATTAACTTGCACAGCAATGTACAAACATTAATTAAAATAGTGATGAGGAAAATAGAGGTTAATAACTTTGGTATCATGAAGTAGCAATCAAGGTTACAAGCAGCTAATTGAAGTGCAATGCAACAACAAGTTATTTGTAACGCGTGTACAGTTATCCATATGATTAGGATCAATTTTTTCATGGTTTTTTTTTTCACCTCAAATTTTATCAGAAAATTTATACATTATTAGCTACGCACGCATTTTTAATGGTTGCTCTACAAATTAAATTAATTCAACCAATTCGGTAATACTTTGTGTATAAAAATACTTCATTCTAGTGAAATAATCGCATTTGGCGATTTTCTTCAATTCTAGAGTTAGGTGATTTAACTTGTGAGTGTGTCGTACCTTAACCTCGAGTAAGGGCAAATTAAAAGCAATTACATAATTCCAAACAGTGACACCGTAGAGGTTTCTTCAGATTATTGCACTTCCGGTGTTAGCGCATGTACCGCTACTCAGGCGAGCCGGAAGAACTTTAACGTAATTTGGCGTCTGTGTTTCGTAGACGGTGATCACCCACGCAGGTCAGATACGCTGAAATGTCTGCAGTCGCGAAACAATTGCCACTCAGTGTACTATAGAGCAGTAATAAAGTTGGTGCTTTATTTACACAGTGGACAAATATGACACACAAGAGCGGCTAAGGGCTCGGCCAAAAGACAAAGTGCTACACCTATAATGAGTAACTAACAGAACATTATATGTCTTAGTACTCATCACTAAGTTAGTAGTAACAAACAGAACATTATATGTCTTAGTACTCATTACTAAGTTTGTAGTAACTAACAGAGCATTTAGATGTGGTACTCATCACTAGTCTGCTCAAATCTAGGAGGAAAAAGACAATAAACTTTCGTGAGTGATAATACTAGGCATAGTACTAGTACTGTAGTACACTAAGCATAGTACTAGTACTGTAGTACACTAGGCATAGTACTAGTACTGTAGTACACTAAGCATAGTACTAGTACTGTAGTACACTAGGCATAGTACTAGTACTGTAGTACACTAGGCATAGTACTAGTACTGTAGTACACTAAGCATAGTACTAGTACTGTAGTACACTAAGCATAGTACTAGTACTGTAGTACACTAGGCATAGTACTAGTACTGTAGTACACTAGGCATAGTACTAGTACTGTAGTACACTAGGCATAGTACTGTAGTACACTAGGCATAGTACTGTAGTACACTAGGCATAGTACTAGTACTGTAGTACACTAGGCATAGTACTAGTACTGTAGTACACTAAGCATAGTACTAGTACTGTAGTACACTAAGCATAATACTAGTACTGTAGTACAGTAGGCATAGTACTAGTACTGTAGTACAGTAGGCATAGTACTAGTACTGTAGTACAGTAGGCATAGTACTAGTACTGTAGTACAGTAGGCATAGTACTAGTACTGTAGTACACTAGGCATAGTACTGTAGTACACTAGGCATAGTACTGTAGTACACTAGGCATAGTACTGTAGTACACTAGGCATAGTACTAGTACTGTAGTACACTAAGCATAGTACTAGTACTGTAGTACTCTAGGCATAGTACTAGTTCTGTAGTACTCTAGGCATAGTACTAGTTCTGTAGTACACTAGGCATAGTACTAGTTCTGTAGTACACTAGGCATAGTACTAGTTCTGTAGTACACTAGGCATAGTACTAGTTCTGTAGTACTCTAGGCATAGTACTAGTTCTGTAGTACTCTAGGCAAAGTACTAGTTCTGTAGTAAACTAGGCATAGTACTAGTTCTGTAGTGCACTAGGTCTGTCACTAGCACTATAGTTTACACTAAGCATGTCACTAGCACTGTAGTATACACTAGGTATGTCACTAGCGTTATATAGTATACACTAGGTATGTCACTAGCACTATATAGTATACACTAGGTATGTCACTAGCACTATAGTTTACACTAGGTATGTCACTAGCACTATAGTTTAACTAGGTATGTCACTAGCACTATAGTTTACACCAGGTATGTCACTAGCACTATAGTATACACTAGGCATGTCACTAGCACCTTAGTTTAGACTATAGGAAATAACACTAGGCAAGTTATTTCCAAAGAGTGTTGCTGAGAGTCATTACAGGCGGCATCTTCACTAGAGCCAAATTTAGAAAGAGACGCTGTTTCACGGAGATAAAAAGAGCCTCTCCCTTCACTCAAGAAAGTTCCTATGCCTTAAAATAGGCACAGGATGTCAAACCACCACTCTAACAACTGTACAGTTTCTATCAGGTGGTGGGAAATGTAGAGTAGTAATTTATTGCGACTATTTCCTCATAGGTGCGTGCTGTATACTAGCTGTGCCTTACCAACAGTCAGTGGTTGTTTTGGCGGAATGATATAACTTAGCCAATATATTTCTAAGTGTCAGCTGTTAGGGTGCAGTCTAGACGATACGTAGAGACTATCTCACATTAGGGGCATGAAATGGCTTAAACGCTAGACAATGACTTACATTCCTCAAATGTGATTTGTCTCGATGAACCACTGCAAACAGATAATGTAGAACTATTCATGTTAATGAACACCAATAATTGCAGTGCGATGATTAGTGCGATAAAGGATAACAGGGGTGAGGTACTTTGAGGAAACTATTATCAAAATTAATACAATGAATTCAAGGGAATTATTAGGTTTAGAAGTTGGAATATTTGTACCGTGGAACCTCACTGAAAAACTTGGAGAATGAAAAAAATGTGAAATAAGTTTCAATTGAATATTTTAAGTATATTTTATAATTTCTATCAACTGTATTGTGAACAACTCGACCCAATCCGAAATGATTAAATAGCATAATTTATTAAAACACTCGAAAAATAATCATGATAATTTAGTGTTTTCTATTCATCTTTTCTATTCAATAAAGCCCCTTAAAAATTATATAATTAATTAGTATCATAATTTCACATCAGGAATGTTCACTCAATACAAGAAAAAAATAATTCATATATCCTTACAATTTCCTTCGTCATGATAGAAAAATGAGTCTTAAAAAAAATTATCGAGAGGAAAGTGAAGATGTTTATTTGTGTGATAATTAGCTTACAGAGAATAGAGTACGATATATTAAGTTATTTATGGCGGTAGTACGATGGACGTTAGAAAGAAATAGCTAACTATGCACGCTGTGACAGCGTGGCCTCTTATCGGTGAGGCTTATCGGTGACACAGGCACTGATAAGACTAATTATCAAGAGTTGTCATAAGTGTACACCAGAGAATGCTCTGAAACACGTTAACTGTAATTAGAGCATTGGTGTGTAGTGTGACAGGTGATGTCATCACTTAGCGTGAGTTATGCCCACTATGCCATTCAAACCGCTCAATGAGTGCCTCTAGAACACTAACCATGAGCAGCATTAGGCTTAGTATAGCGAGAGACATGCCCCGGCACAGACCTAAAGGGAAATACCAAGCATACCTCACACCCCCATCCCCCCTCTCCCTGACGTACACACTAACACACACACAAGTGGTTGGTCACTGTATGCCTATGAGACTAATGGACTGAGCATTATTGTGTAGCAGCAACAAATACAAAGCAATGAAAGCAATAATATAGCGCATGCAATGTCTAACAGAGCGCTGTGAGGCCTTAGGTCTGGACTTCCCAGGCATTAGTTACTAGAATGGAACACACATAGTTATAGGGCCTAGCACAGCTCACTAGGTCTGCACCACTAGTACAGCTCACTAGGTCTGCACCACTAGTTAGGGCCTAGCACAGCTCACTAGGTCTGCACCACTAGTTAGGGCCTAGCACAGCTAACTAGGTCTGCACCACTAGTTAGGGCCTAGTACAGCTCACTAGGTCTGCACCACTAGTACAGCTCACTAGGTCTGCACCACTAGTACAGTTCACTAGGTCTGCACCACTAGTACACCTCACTAGGTCTGCACCACTAGTACAGCTCACTAGGTCTGCACCACTAGTTAGGGTCTAGTACAGCTCACTAGGTCTGCACCACTAGTTAGGGTCTAGTACACCTCACTAGGTCTGCACCACTAGTACAGCTCACTAGGTCTGCACCACTAGTAAGGACCCAGTACAGCTAACTAGGTCTGCACATTGCGACGTATAAAATACTAGCTGCCTCCTCTCCAAGCAAGTATAGCTGACATCATCAACTAGACGTTAAATTGTGTCAACCACAATCACTAAATTCAAAACGTAAAGTGAAATATTGGTTCCTTTATAACTGAAAACACTTCATATCTCGGGTGCACTGCATAATTTTCTATGATTAAAATCTTAATAGAATTAGTCATTGAGGTATAACTTTACGTATATCCTTTTCTATAACTTAAACATAGAAAATAGTTTCATTTCATTATTCAGGTCCTTCATTACTCAGTGCTTCAACAATCAGAACTTCATAACTTTAAAGTTTTACTGTATTTACAAATTAACTAGAAGATATTCATACTATTTTTTTCAATTCGGTTAACTAAATTACCTGCTGTGTGTTTACAAAAACTTGAATCCCACGAAATAAAAGCTATTCTCTATGTATTCGGGGCAAGTGATAGCAATTTAGTGTTGCCAAATGAATAATGTCAGAGATACGAGTAGAACATCCTCTCAATATTCATCTACTGTCCACTAAATATCAAGAAACATATTCACAATTGAAACACTGAACCTAGAAAAAGTATTCTTACATCATTCTCATACAGCTGAAGTGGTAATTACATGCAGTAGATAAGTTGAAATGTTGGAACCAAACCTAATATCGAATTAGAAATTAAATAATATGATGCATTTAATTCACAAGTCTATACCATATCAAAAGGAAACGCACAGCAGTCACGTGAAAACGAGGTAAAGCAGTCACGAGCGGTAAAGCAGTCACGAGCGGCAAAGCAGTCACGAGCGGCAAAGCAGTCACGAGTGGCAAAGCAGTCACGAGCGGCAAAGCAGTCACGAGCGGCAAAGCAGTCCCATTTTCAGTTCAGATGTTTGTCTCTCATTGCGTCACCTTTGACAGTGTCCGTCTCTCTGTCCTAACTGGGACAGTCGGACACTGGGTATAGGATATTTTTCCCGTGTGACACTATTTACCCGCATAGGCATTGCCTAGCACCTGGCAAGTACAGTCACCACAGAGAATGGCACATTACAGTGAGGGCAAAGAATGACTCAAACCAAAGATACACATAAAATAGCCAGACTAGTCAGTAGTGACTGAGAAGAGACTAATTTGAATTTCTACATCAAACTGTCTCGAGATGATCATAAAGTTGAAAAACAATATAAATTATATAATAAGAATTATTGAATTGTTATTGACTTATTGTATTGGTACCCATGAGAGCTGCAGATATCATGGATATCAATTAAAATGAAAAGATGTACAGAATTGAAATATTAGTACCTGGAGCCAAGTACAGTATTGAGATAAAGTCTGGCGTAGTTGCTGGATGGTATTTCTAGCAGATGAAGATCACATTTTAATTAGTTCATGCAGAAGATATCACATGTCTGTAATTAGTGTGATTGGGGTAGGTATGTACCTACAGACAGACTGACACACTTTGCACTGCTAAAAACAAAGACACTGACACACATGCTGCCTAGACAGAAAGGGCAGAGAGAGGGTACACAAGAGGAGTTTTCCCTTCACTAACTAGCATTGTAAGGAATTAGAGGGTAGGTTAGGCTTTACCCTCTTCACTACTACACTGTTAGTCGTATTCCTTCACTCGATTCATTAACTCTCTTCATAAGCAGGCACATCTTTAGCTTATTTAGCTTGTGGTGAAAGCAGCGCGATCGTCTCAGTAAGGTCAGCTGATGCAGCAGCTGATAGAGCAGAGCTGGTGGAAGGAGTTGTACCCTGTGACCTGTCAGAGCAACAGTAGAGGCAACAAGAAATGCCAAGCGCCAATGGCTACATTGCACTATTCACTCCATTAATTTAGGAAATGGAGAAACACGCAAACTATTAAATAGACACTTAAAATACTCTACCATTTGAATAGTATTCAAGGGACATAAATATTCAACAAGTTACCATAGATTTGCTATAGAATGAGTTATGAAATTAATACCCACTATTACTATATATTTGTTATTTATTCTAACTCATGAATAGATAGCAAGAGTAGCTTCATATTTAACTTGAGAGAGCATATAAATATCGAGACCTAGCATTCCCGACCTGTGACACCCAATAATAAGGGTTGGAAAGTGTCGCTCAAACGGAAATAACTACCAAACTAACGCAAGACTCTGTGCCTTTTCTGTGACTGATGTCAAGGGACAGTAATGTCAAGTAATAGAGAAAATGATATGAACCAAACTCTTAGTGAATTGCAAATAGTTACTAAATATTAATCTTAGAGGGGAGTTAACCTCTATTTCTAATCAAGGGGAGAATAAATTATAATTTTAAAAAGAAGACATAAGAATAAAGACAAGGCTCATGGATGCAGAAAAGTTGCATCCATGAATCAAGTGCAAGCACTCCACTTAAACAAAAACAACCATTGGAATTTGACGAGTGTAGCCAATACATCATTCAACAGAACAACTAAAATTACAAAACAGAAATTCCTAAACTAGATTCTAGAACTTCAGTAATTTGATCTACTGGAGAAAAGCGACAACAGATGAAATACACGATGTTCTACATCTACAGTCTGATGACAGTGCCATTGAGGTGCAACATGAATCATTTACAGTTGCAGTACAGGTAAGGTTGTTACAACGGCCAGTAGTTGTACTTGAGAACGAACCTTTAAAGACAGCAGAAGCCGTTGTAGGTTTTATACAGTCGGGAGGTGAAACTTTGTAGGTTTTATACAGTCGGGAGGTGAAACTTTGTAGGTTTTATACAGTCGGGAGGTGAAACTTTGTAGGTTTTATACAGTCGGGAGGTGAAACTTTGTAGGTTTTATACAGTCGGGAGGTGAAACTTTGTAGGTTTTATACAGTCGGGAGGTGAAACTTTGTAGGTTTTATACAGTCGGGAGGTGAAACTTTGTAGGTTTTTCGAAGAAAGGCTAATGGCGGTACCACAATATCAGAATACAATTTATAAATACAAATGAGTTATATATTACATACTATTTACAAAATCAAACGAAGGTATCAGCAACTAAATAAACATGAATTAAAATAACTGCTTTTTGATTACAGTATATTAGAAAATGCATAGGGACAGTATTAAAAAGTACTACTGAATATCTGAAAACGAATAAACTAAGTAATGGCCAGCAATTGTAATGCATCTGAATATACGTTATAATTCATAGTAGCCGTTATAAAAGTTACATGGTCCATGTGGATTTACAGTGAAGAGTATGGAACATTTATAGGTAAAGTGAAGAGTATGGAACATTTATAGGTACAGTGAAGAGTATGGAACATTTATAGGTACAGTGTGAGAGTATGGAACATTTATAGGTACAGTGTGAGAGTATGGAACATTTATAGGTACAGTGAAGAGTATGGAACATTTATAGGTACAGTGAAGAGTATGGAACATTTATAGGTACAGTGAAGAGTATGGAACATTTATAGGTACAGTGTGAGAGTATGGAACATTTATAGGTACAGTGAAGAGTATGGAACATTTATAGGTACAGTGTGAGAGTATGGAACATTTATAGGTACAGTGAAGAGTATGGAACATTTATAGGTACAGTGAAGAGTATGGAACATTTATAGGTACAGTGAAGAGTATGGAACATTTATAGGTACAGTGAAGAGTATGGAACATTTATAGGTACAGTGAAGAGTATGGAACATTTATAGGTACAGTGTGAGAGTATGGAACATTTATAGGTACAGTGAAGAGTATGGAACATTTATAGGTACAGTGAAGAGTATGGAACATTTATAGGTACAGTGTGAGAGTATGGAACATTTATAGGTACAGTGAAGAGTATGGAACATTTATAGGTACAGTGAAGAGTATGGAACATTTATAGGTACAGTGTGAGAGTATGGAACATTTATAGGTACAGTGAAGAGTATGGAACATTTATAGGTACAGTGAAGAGTATGGAACATTTATAGGTACAGTGTGAGAGTATGGAACATTTATAGGTACAGTGAAGAGTATGGAACATTTATAGGTACAGTGAAGAGTATGGAACATTTATAGGTACAGTGTGAGAGTATGGAACATTTATAGGTACAGTGAAGAGTATGGAACATTTATAGGTACAGTGTGAGAGTATGGAACATTTATAGGTACAGTGAAGAGTATGGAACATTTATAGGTACAGTGAAGAGTATGGAACATTTATAGGTACAGTGTGAGAGTATGGAACATTTATAGGTACAGTGAAGAGTATGGAACATTTATAGGTACAGTGAAGAGTATGGAACATTTATAGGTACAGTGTGAGAGTATGGAACATTTATAGGTACAGTGAAGAGTATGGAACATTTATAGGTACAGTGAAGAGTATGGAACATTTATAGGTACAGTGAAGAGTATGGAACATTTATAGGTACAGTGTGAGAGTATGGAACATTTATAGGTACAGTGAAGAGTATGGAACATTTATAGGTACAGTGTGAGAGTATGGAACATTTATAGGTACAGTGAAGAGTATGGAACATTTATAGGTACAGTGAAGAGTATGGAACATTTATAGGTACAGTGAAGAGTATGGAACATTTATAGGTACAGTGAAGAGTATGGAACATTTATAGGTACAGTGAAGAGTATGGAACATTTATAGGTACAGTGTGAGAGTATGGAACATTTATAGGTACAGTGAAGAGTATGGAACATTTATAGGTACAGTGAAGAGTATGGAACATTTATAGGTACAGTGTGAGAGTATGGAACATTTATAGGTACAGTGAAGAGTATGGAACATTTATAGGTACAGTGAAGAGTATGGAACATTTATAGGTACAGTGTGAGAGTATGGAACATTTATAGGTACAGTGAAGAGTATGGAACATTTATAGGTACAGTGAAGAGTATGGAACATTTATAGGTACAGTGTGAGAGTATGGAACATTTATAGGTACAGTGAAGAGTATGGAACATTTATAGGTACAGTGTGAGAGTATGGAACATTTATAGGTACAGTGAAGAGTATGGAACATTTATAGGTACAGTGTGAGAGTATGGAACATTTATAGGTACAGTGAAGAGTATGGAACATTTATAGGTACAGTGAAGAGTATGGAACATTTATAGGTACAGTGTGAGAGTATGGAACATTTATAGGTACAGTGAAGAGTATGGAACATTTATAGGTACAGTGAAGAGTATGGAACATTTATAGGTACAGTGTGAGAGTATGGAACATTTATAGGTACAGTGAAGAGTATGGAACATTTATAGGTACAGTGAAGAGTATGGAACATTTATAGGTACAGTGAAGAGTATGGAACATTTATAGGTACAGTGTGAGAGTATGGAACATTTATAGGTACAGTGAAGAGTATGGAACATTTATAGGTACAGTGTGAGAGTATGGAACATTTATAGGTACAGTGAAGAGTATGGAACATTTATAGGTACAGTGAAGAGTATGGAACATTTATAGGTACAGTGAAGAGTATGGAACATTTATAGGTACAGTGAAGAGTATGGAACATTTATAGGTACAGTGAAGAGTATGGAACATTTATAGGTACAGTGTGAGAGTATGGAACATTTATAGGTACAGTGAAGAGTATGGAACATTTATAGGTACAGTGAAGAGTATGGAACATTTATAGGTACAGTGTGAGAGTATGGAACATTTATAGGTACAGTGAAGAGTATGGAACATTTATAGGTACAGTGAAGAGTATGGAACATTTATAGGTACAGTGTGAGAGTATGGAACATTTATAGGTACAGTGTGAGAGTATGGAACATTTATAGGTACAGTGAAGAGTATGGAACATTTATAGGTACAGTGAAGAGTATGGAACATTTATAGGTACAGTGTGAGAGTATGGAACATTTATAGGTACAGTGAAGAGTATGGAACATTTATAGGTACAGTGAAGAGTATGGAACATTTATAGGTACAGTGAAGAGTATGGAACATTTATAGGTACAGTGTGAGAGTATGGAACATTTATAGGTACAGTGAAGAGTATGGAACATTTATAGGTACAGTGAAGAGTATGGAACATTTATAGGTACAGTGTGAGAGTATGGAACATTTATAGGTACAGTGAAGAGTATGGAACATTTATAGGTACAGTGAAGAGTATGGAACATTTATAGGTACAGTGTGAGAGTATGGAACATTTATAGGTACAGTGTGAGAGTATGGAACATTTATAGGTACAGTGAAGAGTATGGAACATTTATAGGTACAGTGAAGAGTATGGAACATTTATAGGTACAGTGTGAGAGTATGGAACATTTATAGGTACAGTGTGAGAGTATGGAACATTTATAGGTACAGTGAAGAGTATGGAACATTTATAGGTACAGTGAAGAGTATGGAACATTTATAGGTACAGTGAAGAGTATGGAACATTTATAGGTACAGTGAAGAGTATGGAACATTTATAGGTACAGTGTGAGAGTATGGAACATTTATAGGTACAGTGTGAGAGTATGGAACATTTATAGGTACAGTGAAGAGTATGGAACATTTATAGGTACAGTGAAGAGTATGGAACATTTATAGGTACAGTCAAATATACAAAATAGGTAGAAGACTCTTTTCAAAGGAAATACAATAATTCCACCAAGTTCCCACCATCTTTATTTTTATTAACCAATCATGAGAAATTATTTCCATCAGTGAACAGTGCATGCTTATGCTTTGGTAAGTGTGTGCATACATTTGTCACTACATGTGTACGTGTAGAGTGAGTGAGTGAGTGTGTGCGTGCAACCGCTTCCGGCGTGAACGTATAACAAATCACGCACATACACACATACATCTAGAGGAAGAAACTAGTGTAGCATCGTTAGAACGGAGCAGAGACAAGTTGTAAACCTAGCTAGTGTACCAGCTGCTAGAATTGACAATTAGCACATAGTCACTGCAGGACAGAAAACACTCACAGTTACTCTAGTAAAGTAATTCATACATCTTAACGTAGAGGAATTTAGAGCTAAAGGCATCGCCAACACTGTACAATTGAGAAGATTTTAGTGTTTCTAGACTTCATAAACCATCCATTGCAATAAACTACATCGTTAGAATAATCAATTTATACTCTACACTGCTACACATCAAGCATTGACTTCCATGTGTAGCTTTATGGGACAATACCTTGAGCCTTCAGTGAGTAATTGCAATGAAATGACCATTGCCATTACATTAAATGATAGTACATGTCACTACAAAAAATGGTATTGAATGAATTAATCTACCCTGAACTACTAGCAGAAGAAGAGACATTTTTTTACATTCAAGATAAGATGGGTTGAACAAGAATGGCTACTCTAAAATAAATAGAACAATGCAATTGCTATGAAGTTTTAGTAAATAACTAATATTTTTCTAGATTAATCTTCATACAGACAATAAAGTTAGAAAAATGTAAGTGACCAAAGATAATTTAAAAGTATATTCCAATGTACGAGGCAGTTATAGTGTATATACCAATGTACGAGATAGTTATAGTGTATATTCCAATGTACGAGGCAGTTATAGTGTATATTCCAATGTACGAGGCAGTTATAGTGTATATTCCAATGTACGAGGCAGTTATAGTGTATATTCCAATGTACGAGGCAGTTATAGTGTATATTCCAATGTACGAGGCAGTTATAGTGTATATTCCAATGTACGAGGCAGTTATAGTGTATATTCCAATGTATGAGGCAGTTATAGTGTATATTCCAATGTACGAGGCAGTTATAGTGTATATTCCAATGTACGAGAGAGTTATAGTGTATATTCCAATGTACGAGAGAGTTATAGTGTATATTCCAATGTACGAGGCAGCTATAGTGTATATTCCAATGTACGAGGCAGCTATAGTGTATATTCCAATGTACGAGGCAGCTATAGTGTATATTCCAATGTACGAGGCAGCTATAGTGTATATTCCAATGTACGAGGCAGCTATAGTGTATATTCCAATGTACGAGGCAGTTATAGTGTATATTCCAATGTACGAGGCAGCTATAGTGTATATTCCAATGTACGAGGCAGTTATAGTGTATATTCCAATGTACGAGGCAGTTATAGTGTATATTCCAATGTACGAGGCAGTTATAGTGTATATTCCAATGTACGAGGCAGTTATAGTGTATAATATTCCAATGTACGAGGCAGTTATAGTGTATATTCCAATGTACGAGGCAGTTATAGTGTATATTCCAATGTATGAGGCAGTTATAGTGTACATTCCAATGTACGAGGCAGTTATAGTGTACATTCCAATGTATGAGGCAGTCATAGTGTACATTCCAATGTACGAGGCAGTTATAGTGTACATTCCAATGTACGAGGCAGTTATAGTGTATATTCCAATGTACGAGGCAGTTATAGTGTATATTCCAATGTACGAGGCAGTTATAGTGTATATTCCAATGTACGAGATAGTTATAGTGTATATTCCAATGTACGAGATAGTTATAGTGTATATTCCAATGTACGAGATAGTTATAGTGTATATTCCAATGTACGAGGCAGTTATAGTGTATATTCCAATGTACGAGGCAGTTATAGTGTATATTCCAATGTACGAGGCAGTAATAGTGTATATTCCAATGTACGAGGCAGTAATAGTGTATATTCCAATGTATGAGGCAGTTATAGTGTATATTCCAATGTACGAGGCAGTTATAGTGTATATTCCAATGTACAAGATAGTTATAGTGTATATTCCAATGTACGAGGCAGTTATAGTGTATATTCCAATGTATGAGGCAGTTATAGTGTATATTCCAATGTATGAGGCAGTTATAGTGTATATTCCAATGTACGAGGCAGTTATAGTGTATATTCCAATGTACGAGGCAGTTATAGTGTATATTCCAATGTATGAGGCAGTTATAGTGTATATTCCAATGTACGAGGCAGTTATAGTGTATATTGTTTCTATGTATGAGGCAGTTATAGTGTATATTCCAATGTACGAGGCAGTTATAGTGTATATTCCAATGTACGAGGCAGTTATAATGTATATTGTTTCAATGTATGAGGCAGTTATAGTGTATATTCCAATGTACGAGGCAGTTATAGTGTATATTCCAATGTACGAGGCAGTTATAGTGTATATTCCAATGTACGAGGCAGTTATAGTGTATATTCCAATGTATGAGGCAGTTATAGTGTATATTCCAATGTACGAGGCAGTTATAGTGTATATTGTTTCTATGTACGAGGCAGTTATAGTGTATATTGTTTCTATGTACGAGGCAGTTATAGTGTATATTGTTTCTATGTACGAGGTTGTTCATTTAAAATCCTCGTAAGTATGTTAAATCAAAGCAAATAAGTGTTAATACACCATATAAAGCATACTCTAAGCATTCTTTAGATATTGCAGTTACTTCAGTCACATTTAGTGGTTATTGCTTGGAGTCACCGACTCACTAAAATGACTGAAAGTAACTAAAATGAGTTAAATGACTGAAAGTAACTAAAATGACAACGATAACTAAAATGAGTTAAATGACTAATAGTAACTAAAATGAGTTAAATGACTAATAGTAACTAAAATTAGTTAAATGACTAATAGTAACTAAAATGAGTTAAATGACTAATAGTAACTAAAATGAGTTAAATGACTAATAGTAACTCAAGTGTTTTGCTATTTAGAGAAAAATTAGAGGTTGATTTGAATGAAAATTGAAGCTTTTTTTTGTCGATATTTATCAATTGATTAAAAGTGAGGCAGAGTGCATTTTCACCCCTCATATGAGGCAGTGCCTCTCCCTCAAATGAGGCAGTGCCTCCCCCTCAAATGAAGCAGTGCCTCCCCCTCAAATGAGGCAGTGCCTCTCCCTCAAATTAGGCAGTGCCTCTCCCTCAAATTAGGCAGTGCCTCCCCCTCAAATGAGGCAGTGCCTCCCCCTCAAATGAGGCAGTGCCTCTCCCTCAAATGAGGCCGTGCCTCTCCCTCATATGAGGCTGTGCCTCTCCCTCATATGAGGCAGTGCCTCTCCCTCATATGAGGCAGTGCCTCTCCCTCATATGAGGCAGTGCCTCTCCCTCATATGAGGCTGCTTCAGCTCGGCAGCTGCCTGGCGCCGTGGATGGACTCTAGTCGCCAACCTTGGTAGACTCATTTACCCAAACTCATTTAATTGTTAAGGGAGAAAAGCCCCCTGACAATTACTCTCCCTTGAAGTGCAAGAGAGAGAGAGAGATAGAGATAGCTGGCGTCTACTCTCTGCCAAGTAGCATCTACTGGGTAGTAAAGTAGAGACGTAGCGAGGAGTGTGGTAGCGCTAGCGGAGTAGATGCGACGCCATAGCGCTAGAAGAGGGAGAAGAAGAGAGCGCTATGCTCTCCCTATTAAATACCGCACACAAGAACTTACTAGGACTAAATTAAAAGATGTGAATTAGCAGTAGTGTGTATGCGCATACCAAACATCACAAGAATAAAACACAGGGTGGAGAGAGGCCACTCCCCCATTGCGGACACTCACACCCCCAATCTACCCACCAGCTGCCTCCCTCCACACCCCCAATGTGGCCCCGCTCTAATGGAGGGAAGGGAGGGAGGGGTAGCGTCCGCTTAGTGTTGTGTACAGTCACACTTCTCTCTGACCAGTGCTCCGTAGGAATAGCATTGGCACTCTTCTGTGAGTGATGGTAGGAGTGAGTGTACGGTATATACCTAGTCATTCAAACGCACTACACTTACCTTGCGTAGATGTGTATGTAAAACTATACACTTACGCAATAAAATTAACTGTAGCTGCTTCTTATGAGCGTCAAAAACAATGAATGGGTGTACCACAGCTGCGGTTAAACCCCTTCTCTAGCATCTCTACATCTACAACGCACATCGATAGTTGAAGGACGGAGTATGTAGCTCATTAAGCTAAAATCAAGAGCGTACTATCAGAAAGAAGCTGCCTTATCGTTATCCTCAGTAGTGTTCTTTGGCAACCCAAACCTAAAGAACTATTTAGGTCACATTTTCAATGGAACCGGAGAAAATTCCTCACAAAATGGAAGGACGGAGGACTCCTCTATCCTCTGGTGAAGCACTCAAGAAATACACGGCATTAATTAGAACGCTTATTATGCATCGGCAGGAGCGATATTTTATCGTACGTTGACACACCTTTAGAGAAATATAGTGAATATGATGTTAGTTTCAAATTTAATATCTCTCATATTAACGCTATAATTGACTGTGGAAATAAGCATGTTGCCTTTATTTAATTCTACTCTTTTAAAATGAAGTCATATATTATTGGAGTTTGATTAAAAGTAAAGATTCAACTTAATACTTTTTATTATTTTAAAAGATTTGGGATATAATAAAATATGGAATGTTTTTACTTCTACCAATTGAGAGCTAAAATGGTACACATTCAATGAAATAGGATGTGATGTAGATAAAATTTCACGGGAGAGAATGTCAGCAACTAAATGAAATAGGAGATATTCTAATTAATATCAATTTTATAATTAGGTAACATATCATGATATCAAATTTTCCATGTCACAGTATGGAGAAAGATCACGCATTAAAATATTAGCAGTTTCTAATTACTAATATGATGCCTGCCTGCTCTTGAATACTAATTAGCTCTACTTTAAATGCATGAATATAACAATACACATTGCTGACAAAAATTAACGAGGAAAATCACACAGAGAAAAAGATCATCCAACTGGAAAACAAATAAGAACTAATTATTGGTATATTAAGAAAATAACAACATTATCCACCAATAGACTTATCATTGTTTCTTTCAAGTACATATCTAATTCACAAATATATATATCTAACAGAGAAAATGTAGGCTATTTCTAGTAGGCAATGTAGGTGAGTGTATAGTAGTTTTCTCAGAGTATTACTAGGCCATAGTAATGAATAGAATCTTCACGCAACAATTACTACCAAAAGTTTTATGGCCCAGAGAAGTTATACCTGCATTTCCTTTCCAGGATGGCATTTGACAAAAGCTTTGGGGCCTACACAGTACAGGCGCTACAATGCCCTGGTGTACCGCCTCACAAAGTCACTGCCACTTTAGCACCAGTGCTATTCGTACGGGCAGAGAGAGGCACTAGTGCACATCACTGTATTAGGTACGTGAGATGCTTATGGAGCAGTGGACTCATGCTGGTACCAAAGGCCCCGTCACAAACCAATTAGAACCAGACTCTACCACAACACTCACATCGAAAACCATGTCCAAACATGAAAAGATACTCATTTTTTGTACATCTACCTGAGAAAATATTTAACGTGGTCTTTCTTAGAATTTTCTCACATTCTTTTGATATGAGCAAGAGGGAAAGTTGTGCAAATGCTATTTATAAAATGATCATCTTGTAAAGGATAAATGCTTTATCTCTCTCTCTCTCTCTTTACGATTGACTTAACAATGACTCTAGCAATGAATGACTGCTTACATTTTTTAGCGCCAAAAGCAAGGCGAACCACCTTAGCTAAGGTACAGCAGACTCACAAACTATCTCCAGATTACAACTATTAACTCAATGATCCTGAGAACTTTGAGAAAACAGAGCATGTAGCTATATTTTTATGACAATATTGGAGATAGGAGTTATTTAGGTAGACATGTAGAGGTAGAGTCAGACGGATGTCTGGGTTTGTGAAGACAACCTGAACACTACCCAAGGTGAGCCACTAGAGGTTATAGAGAATGGAGACACTAAAGCAGATAATACTACTCGCACATTTACCATCAAAAACAACCCTACTTTGGAGTAAGACAACCAGGAAATTTAGAACAATAATTCGGTCTCATCCGCAGATTTTAATACAAACACTAGCTACTAGTTAAAGTAATCAGTACTTACACGTAAAAACAGTACTGCAAATGGATAGAAGTATGTACTCTCTGTAAAATGTGTTTTCACATTATAAGTTATTGAAAAGCTGATAGAAGATGTCTAAAGATGAAATAAACAGTAATAATAAAGTATAGCTACTTTAAATTGAAGAGATCGAACATTAGAAAGTTAAATCATTAGTTTGATGGGTAACTATAAGAATCGCAAAGAGGGACGAGATCTTTCGATTCTAAGATATATGGTTACTCTCTTTGACTTTCCTATTTAGTAGGTAAGTGAATAAGGAGAACACGAGACTACACCCAAACCAAAGGGTTAGCTAAATGGTAAGGACACTGTCAAGCAGTGTACCTACAGTGCACCCATTAACCCATGGTAAGGACACTGTCAAGCAGTGTACCTACAGTGCACCCATTAACCCATAGTAAGGACACTGTCAAGCAGTGTACCTACAGTATACCCATTAACCCATGGTAAGGACACTGTCAAGCAGTGTACCTATAGTATACCCATTAACATATGGTAAGGACACTGTCAAGCAGTGTACCTACAGTATACCCATTAACATATGGTAAGGACACTGTCAAGCAGTGTACCTACAGTATACCCATGGTAAGGACACTGTCAAGCAGTGTACCTACAGTATACCCATGGTAAGGACACTGTCAAGCAGTGTACCTACAGTATACCCATGGTAAGGACACTGTCAAGCAGTGTACCTACAGTATACCCATGGTAAGGACACTGTCAAGCAGTGTACCTACAGTATACCCATGGTAAGGACACTGTCAAGCAGTGTACCTACAGTATACCCATGGTAAGGACACTGTCAAGCAGTGTACCTACAGTATACTCATGGTAAGGACACTGTCAAGCAGTGTACCTACAGTGTACCAATTAACCCATGGCAAGGACACTGTCAAGCAGTGTACCTACAGTATACCCATTAACCCATGGTAAGGACACTGTCAAGCAGTGTACCTACAGTATACCCATTAACCCATGGTAAGGACACTGTCAAGCAGTGTACCTACAGTATACCCAAGGTAAGGACACTGTCAAGCAGTGTACCTACAGTGTACCAATTAACCCATGGCAAGGACACTGTCAAGCAGTGTACCTACAGTGTACCAATTAACCCATGGCAAGGACACTGTCAAGCAGTGTACCTACAGTATACCCATGGTAAGGACACTGTCAAGCAGTGTACCTACAGTATACCCATGGCAAGGACACTGTCAAGCAGTGTACCTACAGTATACCCATGGTAAGGACACTGTCAAGCAGTGTACCTACAGTATACCCATGGTAAGGACACTGTCAAGCAGTGTACCTACAGTATACCCATGGTAAGGACACTGTCAAGCAGTGTACCTACAGTATACCCATGGCAAGGACACTGTCAAGCAGTGTACCTACAGTATACCCATGGCAAGGACACTGTCAAGCAGTGTACCTACAGTATACCCATGGCAAGGACACTGTCAAGCAGTGTACCTACAGTATACCCATGGCAAGGACACTGTCAAGCAGTGTACCTACAGTATACCCATGGTAAGGACACTGTCAAGCAGTGTACCTACAGTATACCCATGGCAAGGACACTGTCAAGCAGTGTACCTACAGTATACCCATGGCAAGGACACTGTCAAGCAGTGTACCTACAGTATACCCATGGCAAGGACACTGTCAAGCAGTGTACCTACAGTATACCCATGGCAAGGACACTGTCAAGCAGTGTACCTACAGTATACCCATGGCAAGGACACTGTCAAGCAGTGTACCTACAGTGCACCCATTACAGTTGTGTTTCTTAAACTTCAGACGTTACCTTTTAGTAATTTCTTTGCCCTAGTAAGTTTCTTGTGATATCAAAAGATAAATGATTCAGTTAATAATGCTGCTATTAATGTAGTAAATAATACTAAGTGGCTAGACTTCAATAAAAATAAGGACTGAAAATGATGTAGGAAAGTAAGCAGCGTAATCAGCTGATAGAAAATGAAATGCAAAGTTACTTCGTTACCCCATTAATTATTTGCATTACCCTGCTTAGGGTAATGCAAAGTTACTTCGTTACCCCATTAATTATTTGCATTACCCTGCTTAGGGTAATGCAAAGTTACTTCGTTACCCCATTAATTATTTGCATTACCCTGCTTAGGGTAATGCAAAGTTACTTCGTTACCCCATTAATTATTTGCATTACCCTGCTTAGGGTAATGCAAAGTTACTTCGTTACCCCATTAATTATTTGCATTACCTGCTTAGGATAATTTACCCAGACACTGGAAAAGAGGCTATATTATTTTACTAACTGTAGCTACTTCATAAAGACTGGAGAAATAACAGGATAAAATAGCAATAAATGTTCTGTTTTCTGTTTAGTTGAGCAGGATGTGACACATCATTTCTCTAGTTGATAGTACCTAACTACTCTATCAAGCAAATGGTATATAATAAGAACCATGAGATAAATAACATAAGTTACATGTACTTAGCAACTAGATCATTAGTGAGGAGTGTACATGAAGGCTAAGCTTGTGCTTGCAAGTGTGCTTGGTGCGACTAGCAAAGCAAGACTGCTGGTCTCACGTGCAATGCTTGCAAGCCTCTTGCTTGACTCCACCCACTTTGCAAGCAGAAATGGCTGACAGAGTGCAAGCAAGAGGGAGGGGTATTTTAATGTCAATGTTATCAACTGTCACTGCTACATCTGTTGAAACTATGGACAGGATAGAGACATCTTACCACCGATAGAGTCAAAGGACTAGTACCTACTGATGATCAAATGGGACTAATGAACTGATATCAGCCAGACTGTACTTCATACTAAAGGAGTTGAAGCACAAAATAACTTTCCTACATGCGAGAAAACTTTTTCAACAAAATTTACTATACCATCAGTCACATATGCGAGAATACATAATTGTTATCATTGATAGAACTTGTACGTACATTGAGTTAGGTAACACTGAGTAGCTTTCATGCATTCCTATAACCCCAATCAACTCAAATCCATCTGCTAAAATATAATTAATTTAATATTCATTAGGCGTGACAGTTATTGTAGAAAAACAGCAAGTAGATGCGATTGCGTTCATTCCAAGTGAATTCAACCAAGTGAGAACATGGTAGATTCAACCAAGGGAGAACATGGTAGATTCAACCAAGGGAGAACATGGTAGATTCAACCAAGGGATAACATGGTAGATTCAACCAAGGGAGAACATGGTAGATTCAACCAAGGGAGAACATGGTAGATTCAACCAAGGGAGAACATGGTAGATTCAACCAAGGGAGAACATGGTAGATTCAACCAAGGGAGAACATGGTAGATTCAACCAAGGGAGAACATGGTAGATTCAACCAAGGGAGAACATGGTAGATTCAACCAAGGGAGAACATGGTAGATTCAACCAAGGGAGAACATGGTAGATTCAACCAAGGGAGAACATGGTAGATTCAACCAAGGGAGAACATGGTAGATTCAACCAAGGGAGAACATGGTAGATTCAACCTCTACCATACTAGCGCAGAATCGCCTACTCCAAAAAGAATTAGAGGCTCCCCTTATGGATGCAGGAAAGCTACTGAGTTAATACAAATAGATATGCGACTGAAATGAGCTAATGCTCTCAAGGAAAGAGGAAAATGAAGCGTAAGAGTGTATTGAAGCTAACCTCTACTATCAGTGTAGTTAAATGGTAGAACACTGGGTACACACCGCCAGTGGAAGACTAGTAAGGGTAAATACTGTACAATTTCTTCACTACATAATAATGCGAGGCTTGCAAACTACTATATTACGAAACATTGGAACTATTCATATTTTCTCAATTCATTGAAAGGTATAATAGATATTGTAAAATGTTAGTTATTTGCAACTGTGCAGAAGGGTGAATTATCTCTTCAAATAAAAAGAAAGTCAATAACTAAAGAGGAATAGTTGTGAATATTTACAGTTTATCTACTGTATTTAAAATAAACAAAAGAAACTGTTGATGGCGTAGAAAGTAAGGGATAGCAGTACATTTTACCTCAGTCAAATAAGAACAGAACTAAAAGATGAGGAGGGTAACCTTAATTACCCTCTACCATAACTCTTCAGGTAATGAACACAATTATACAGTTGCCATTTTGGATCAGAAACTTCATACATTTAAATATGTGATTAGTATTTACTAATTTAGTATTAGTGTTAGAAAAGCATAGAGTGGCACCTTCACGGGGTGGGATTAAGAGTTAGAGGACATGTTCACCTGCCAATGATTAGCTACAACTAGTGTTGGTTAACTATCTACTGAACTGTGATTTGAATACTATATACTGTTCAGCAAAAACTACTATAAATATATTAAACTACCTTACATACCTTGAATTAGCTGTTCCATATGAATAATTATCATACGGATACATTTCACATGTAACGACAAATTCATGTTAAAAATAGAGACTTTTTATTGAACGAGTGCTGCTTTATCAATCTGCTTTAATTAGGGTTCAGATGATAGTTACCCTACACGTTAATAAGAGTAGGGAAATTACGAATTATCGTTCAGTTCCACATCTTCCGTCATACAAGACTCTATATAAATTATTTTATTTTAAGGGTTTCCATGATACTATTATATAGTTTTTCTCATATGACCAAAGATGTGGAACTGATCAATAATTCGTGACTTCCCCCATACTATTTATATCATGTACTGCACAGTTGAAACAATAACAAGATAGTCTCTAGTCAGTTGCATGTACTTACAACTGCATGAATGGAAGGAAGGAAGGCACTACTTCAAAGGCAGTGCTATTTATGAAACCGAAATGGGATGCTTTGTAGATAAAGTTTTAGTTGTTATTATTTAGAGATGTGACAGCAACAGATAGGGATTGGTAATGTACTATCATTGCTGAGAGAGTACTATCATTGCTAAGAGAGTACTATCATTGCTAAGAGAGTACTATCATTGCTAAGAGAGTACTATCATTGCTGAGAGAGTACTATCATTGCTGAGAGAGTACTATCATTGCTAAGAGAGTACTATCATTGCTAAGAGAGTACCATCATTGCTAAGAGAGTACCATCATTGCTAAGAGAGTACCATCATTGCTAAGAGAGTACCATCATTGCTAAGAGAGTACCATCATTGCTAAGAGAGTACCATCATTGCTAAGAGAGTACCATCATTGCTAAGAGAGTACTATCATTGCTAAGAGAGTACTATCATTGCTAAGAGAGTACTATCATTGCTAAGAGAGTACTATCATTTCTAAGAGAGTACTATCATTGCTAAGAGAGTACTATCATTGCTAAGAGAGTACTATCATTGCTAAGAGAGTACTATCATTGCTAAGAGAGTACTATCATTGCTAAGAGAGTACTATCATTGCTAAGAGAGTACTATCATTGCTAAGAGAGTACTATCATTGCTAAGAGAGTACTATCATTGCTGAGAGAGTACTATCATTGCTGAGAGAGTACTATCATTGCTAAGAGAGTACTATCATTGCTAAGAGAGTACTATCATTGCTAAGAGAGTACTATCATTGCTGAGAGAGTACTATCATTGCTAAGAGAGTACTATCATTGCTAAGAGAGTACTATCATTGCTAAGAGAGTACTATCATTGCTAAGAGAGTACTATCATTGCTAAGAGAGTACTATCATTGCTAAGAGAGTACTATCATTGCTAAGAGAGTACTATCATTGCTAAGAGAGTACTATCATTGCTAAGAGAGTACTATCATTGCTAAGAGAGTACTATCATTGCTAAGAGAGTACTATCATTGCTGAGAGAGTACTATCATTGCTGAGAGAGTACTATCATTGGTAAGAGAGTACTATCATTGCTGAGAGAGTACTATCATTGCTAAGAGAGTACTATCATTGCTAAGAGAGTACTATCATTGCTAAGAGAGTACTATCATTGCTAAGAGAGTACTATCATTGCTAAGAGAGTACTATCATTGCTAAGAGAGTACTATCATTGCTAAGAGAGTACTATCATTGCTGAGAGAGTACTATCATTGCTAAGAGAGTACTATCATTGCTAAGAGAGTACTATCATTGCTAAGAGAGTACTATCATTGCTAAGAGAGTACTATCATTGCTAAGAGAGTACTATCATTGCTAAGAGAGTACTATCATTGCTAAGAGAGTACTATCATTGCTAAGAGAGTACTATCATTGCTAAGAGAGTACTATCATTGCTAAGAGAGTACTATAATTGCTAAGAGAGTACTATCATTGCTGAAAGAGTACTATCATTGCTGAGAGAGTACTATCATTGCTGAGAGAGTACTATCATTGGTAAGAGAGTACTATCATTGGTAAGAGAGTACTATCATTGCTAAGAGAGTACTATCATTGCTGAGAGAGTACTATCATTGCTGAAAGAGTACTATCATTGCTGAGAGAGTACTATCATTGCTAAGAGAGTACTATCATTGCTAAGAGAGTACTATCATTGCTAAGAGAGTACTATCATTGCTAAGAGAGTACTATCATTGCTAAGAGAGTACTATCATTGCTAAGAGAGTACTATCATTGCTAAGAGAGTACTATCATTGCTAAGAGAGTACTATCATTGCTGAGAGAGTACTATCATTGCTGAGAGAGTACTATCATTGCTAAGAGAGTACTATCATTGCTGAGAGAGTACTATCATTGCTAAGAGAGTACTATCATTGCTAAGAGAGTACTATCATTGCTGAGAGAGTACTATCATTGCTAAGAGAGTACTATCATTGCTAAGAGAGTACTATCATTGCTAAGAGAGTACTATCATTGCTAAGAGAGTACTATCATTGCTAAGAGAGTACTATCATTGCTAAGAGAGTACTATCATTGCTAAGAGAGTACTATCATTGCTAAGAGAGTACTATCATTGCTGAGAGAGTACTATCATTGCTAAGAGAGTACTATCATTGCTAAGAGAGTACTATCATTGCTAAGAGAGTACTATCATTGCTGAGAGAGTACTATCATTGCTGAGAGAGTACTATCATTGCTGAGAGAGTACTATCATTGCTGAGAGAGTACTATCATTGGTAAGAGAGTACTATCATTGCTAAGAGAGTACTATCATTGCTGAGAGAGTACTATCATTGCTGAGAGAGTACTATCATTGCTAAGAGAGTACTATCATTGCTAAGAGAGTACTATCATTGCTAAGAGAGTACTATCATTGCTAAGAGAGTACTATCATTGCTAAGAGAGTACTATCATTGCTGAGAGAGTACTATCATTGCTAAGAGAGTACTATCATTGCTAAGAGAGTACTATCATTGCTAAGAGAGTACTATCATTGCTAAGAGAGTACTATCATTGCTAAGAGAGTACTATCATTGCTGAGAGAGTACTATCATTGCTAAGAGAGTACTATCATTGCTAAGAGAGTACTATCATTGCTGAGAGAGTACTATCATTGCTAAGAGAGTACTATCATTGCTAAGAGAGTACTATCATTGCTAAGAGAGTACTATCATTGCTGAGAGAGTACTATCATTGCTGAGAGAGTACTATCATTGCTGAGAGAGTACTATCATTGGTAAGAGAGTACTATCATTGGTAAGAGAGTACTATCATTGCTGAGAGAGTACTATCATTGCTGAGAGAGTACTATCATTGCTAAGAGAGTACTATCATTGCTAAGAGAGTACTATCATTGCTAAGAGAGTACTATCATTGCTAAGAGAGTACTATCATTGCTAAGAGAGTACTATCATTGCTGAGAGAGTACTATCATTGCTGAGAGAGTACTATCATTGCTGAGAGAGTACTATCATTGCTAAGAGAGTACTATCATTGCTAAGAGAGTACTATCATTGCTAAGAGAGTACTATCATTGCTAAGAGAGTACTATCATTGCTAAGAGAGTACTATCATTGCTGAGAGAGTACTATCATTGCTAAGAGAGTACCATCATTGCTAAGAGAGTACTATCATTGCTAAGAGAATACTATCATTGGTAAGAGAGTACTATCAGGTACATTGGGTAAGAGAGAGAGTACTATCAGGTACATTGGGTAAGAGAGAGAGTACTATCAGGTATATTGGGTAAAGAGATGATTAAGTTTAGCTCTATATTTAAATGTCTATGCACTATAATTTGCAATATCTGTTTTTAAATTATGTGCTCACTAAACATACAAAGATATATCTACAAACTTTGGATGGTTCTCCTGAAGTTATGAACCATTTCTAAATAGTGGCTTAAGGTAAATTTTGCAAGCAGCGATTGTTGCAATCATCGTTTAGCAATCCTCACCCAGCGACTATTGCTGAGCACTAGTTCATTGCTATTCCTTTGAGGCCGTTTTGCAACGAGCGATAATCGCTGAGCTCAATTCAATGTATTCCTATTTCCAGGCGATCATTGCCGAGCGATAATCGCAATCTCTACATGCAAAACGTACCTTTAGACCCTTCTTCCACCGAACGTGTTAAATATGTAGTGTAAAACAAATGAATGTAAATACTAAATACCACATCAATAAGGTAACAGTGTTTGTATTTAATTTATTATTAGGAGTTGAAATTTGGAAGTCTTGTTCAGAACATAATGCTATATCAATGAAAGGAAAGAAAATACAAGGGGCTGGAAGAAGCAGTCCGACAGGAAAATGACCCAACCGACAAAGTCACGCACCACCATTCTGTGAATATGCTTAGGGATGCAGGAAAGTTACCCTGTAAAAGCACTTATAAAAAGGAATGAGGGTTAAAAAACAATGGGTAAAAAAAACAATGGCATATTTTTCAAATAAACCAAACTAAATTTTTTTTAATAAGTTATTTTGATTGATATTAATAAATAAAAAACAGAATATCATCTCAAATGTTCTTTTCAGTAACTTCATTATATTTCACAAATAGAAAATAGTTCACAAAATATTAAAAGGTAACTTTAGTAGGTATCAAAATTTAGTAAAATAAACTGCTAAATTGCACCACCTCATTTTCTTCAGCTGCATAGAGACAATTAAGGCGAGACAGAGGGTAGCTAGTGTCTAAATTATACATTCAAATAGTCAGTAAAAGTTGACTGGTGTCAAATCTGTAATTAATTTTATAATTTCTATTTTGCCATGTTAATTTCAAAGTGAAGTCATGACATAGTGAGCTAAGAAAAGTGGCCAAACTAAATAAGATGGAGAAATGCTAATCAATAATTTGTTTTCTACCAGGTGTTTGTGAATTGTATGTATTAATATTATGCATATGAATTAGTTAATTATACCACTTACTGTAATCAACTATATTTGTAACACTAGTAATATTATCAATAAACTAATTATTTTGCTGTCTAGTTATTTGATTAGCTATTGTTTTAATGTGAATAGAGAAGGTAGCATTTTGACAAAGTATTTTAGCTTTCTCTAAATTCATGGTAATTATATTTACTTTTACAACTCCAATGTAATCCTGTACAGTGTGGAGAATAGATTGGCTTGTAATTTAGTTATCAATTGGAGTTATTTGGCGGGAAGTAACGAGAGAGATATGCCTTAACTGATAACAGTAACGTGGAGATAACCCTTATCTGATAGGCTAAGTTACGAATTATCAGTTGGTATCACATCTTCGAGCATATAAGAAAAAAATACATAATTATTGTTATTTAAATTGGTATCAGTGATACTACATGCAGGTATCATGGATACCAATTAAAATATATAAATCATCATTATTGTTTTTTATATTAGCTACCGAAGATGTGAAACCCACCAGTAATTCGTAACTTAGCAAAATAGTGATTAGTATTTAGTAAAGTACAAATTAGGCTGACAAAGATTCAATGGATTAACTTGAATAACAAAAAAGAACATTCAGGTATGAGAAGTGAAAATGGTCAATTATTCCAATGAGAAGTGAAAATGGTCAATTATTCCAATGAGAAGTGAAAATGGTCAATTATTCCAATGAGAAGTGAAAATGGTCAATTATTCCAATGAGAAGTGAAAAAGGAAGAGAGCAATTAATTGACACTATAAACACACAATGTATTTTAGGGACTATAAATTAGTCCATTAGAGTGACCAGAGCATTGAGTCAGGGGATAGGCAAAGTTAACCAAATTAGTAATTGGAAATTACTATAGTACCTACACATCAGTAATTCATGAATCAATAGATTAGCAAGACTTGTAGATAACAAAGAATAACATAGTATAAATAAAGAAAAGCACAATAAGGAATAGCAATTTTTGTTACAGTGAACACAAATATAAAGAGAGATAAAGTAATGCTGCATTAAAAGTTACTTTAGATTGTAGCTACTTTGAACCATCTTAAAATTCTTCAGAACAATCAATATTAGAATTGAAATTTAGAATAAATAAATGTTATCTTTCTAATGAAAATATAAATAACATATTATATTATTATAAATATATTAACACATCATTGTAAAATATCACATATCAAATAACATATTATATATCACATATCAAATAACATATTATATATCACATATCAAATAATTTAAACATGAAAAAAGAAAGTAGCTATCATTACCAATTTACATAATTAACTAGCTATATACCTACTTACAATATTTCAAATATCAACAGTAATGAAATTAAAAAAGTAAAAAATTCAGTATTTGCTCCTTCATATCCAACATGATATTAATATTGACTGGCAAATGAAGAAAATTAATTTCACAATCAGGTACCAAATATATTATAATAAATAATTACTGAAAATATAAAGGAATTGAGAAACAGTACGGCATGAAAGTAACACTATGGACGCAGAAAAGCTACTCTGTGAATACAGTCACCACAGATAGAAGGGGATAGAAATGCTTACAAATTATCCTTACCTTGACTTTGCATTCATGAGTTGAGATCGTCTGAGCAGTCTGGCGACTGGAGTCTCCCACTCCATATCGTCAGAGGAGTCACCAAAGTCGTCATCCTCCAGCATCAGGCCACTCCCCTCCAACACGAGGCCATTGAAACCCCCCACATCCACCTGTCCCCCTCCCCCTCCAATACTATCATAGCCACTGAGGTTGTCAAAGGTGCCTAGCACCCCCCCACTGGAGCTGCAGAAGCCACTGCTAGTGTCCTCATCAGCATAACTGTTATCATCATCACCAGGCAGAGGGGGGAGGTTCTCTTTGCTCTCCTCGTCCCTCTCCTCTATTCCCTCGTCTGCACTGTCGTCTAAGCTGTCTAACACGTTATTATTATTATTGCCTAAACTAGAGGTGTCTATAGTGTGCTCTTTGGTGGGATTGTCTTCACTTGTTGTACTTAGAGGAGTGGAATCTTCATTCGCGGAGATTCTATTCTCGTCTATAACCAGATTGTCATTTATGGTGTCGCTGGACGAGTTTGTGTCTTCAACAAAATAGTCTGCCATTATTTCAGGTAATATTTTGATGGTGTTTGAGGGGGGAGAGTCAGGTGAGAGGGAGGAGCTTGTAGTGGGGGAGTCCACTGACGCTGAGGTACTTTGGGACATGTCACTTGACTCAGAGCTATCAGCACTCTCTGAAAAAGAAAAAACATCGTTAGTATCTTATGATGAAAGATTAAATTAAATAAATTATAATTGGCTACACATTGTATGATGAAACTGACAACAATTTTCTAAATCATAGATTATGTTCCAATAACTGAATAAAAAATAGCTGAAATAAGACTAGGATTATATTTTAATATTTAATGCAATAGCCATAATTGAGCATTAACCTGCTGCACTGATAATTCAACTTTCAAAGCAACTGGCTTTCAAACATTTTTTATACTCCTAAAATTGAAAGCAATTAGCTTATTACATTGCCAGAATAAGAGAATCCATAAGATTTCAAACTAAATTATTTTGAAGACTAGTAGCTAGATGATAATAGTGACAACTAGATTATGTGCACTCGGTAGAGCGCATACCTTCGCCTCCACTTTGTCCCGTTCACTCCCAAAATTACGGAAACTGATAACAGGATAATAACCAATCGTCCCACCAAGTTTCATGCAATATGGTACAATACTTTTTGAGTTATAAATGACCTTGACCGGATCGCTTCCAAAATTCTACCAGATCGTTCCTGGTCATTGACCAATTGTACCATCACATTTCAGACAATTTGGTTGAAGACTTTTTGAGTTACAAATGGCCTTGACCTTGATCTTTGACCTTTGACCCAATCACTCCCAAAATGGTTCCTGGTCATTGACCAATGGTTCCACCAAGTTTGATGCAATATGGTTCGATACTTTTCGAGTTATAAATGACCTTGACCTTTGACCAGGTCACTCCCAAAAGACTAGCAGCAGGTCACTGAACATGGACCAATGGTTTCACCAAATTTCAGGCAATTTGGTAGAACACTTTTTCAGTTAAGCGAATAACAAGATGATAAATAAATAAATTCGGATGAAAATATAACCTTCCGCAAGATTGCGAAGGTAATAAGTGATTTAGTTTAATAGTTTGCAAGGTTCTAATCTACTAGTCATAGTTATTATAGTTATTTTGTTAATAGCTATGATAAATTGACTAAATTCCTATATTACTGCTACATTGAATTAATATAGGAATGGGGGTACATGACCCATTCCTATATACATTACTGCAATGTTGCAGTAATGTAGGCATAACTATTATTTTAATCCTTCAGCAACCAGGAGGACACTCATGTCTCCTCTCATTTATTAGCCCTATGGGACCAAATGGCCATATGTGTCCTCTTCAAATTTTTTTATAAATTAAAAAAAATTCTCATCTAATGATTTTAATATCTTCACTGATGTCTAAACTCAAAAAAATTTATTGAATATTATTTTCAAAGTCAGAGAAGAAAAAAAAAAGTGGCTCACTAAAGGCTGATCCAATATTCTTTAATGCATTTCACGTAGAGCATCCACACTGGCAGTGTCAGTCAGGTCACGCTCCGCTCACGATCCAATCCAAAGATATTTTGACTGGAGCGTGAGCGGAGCAGCACTGCCAGTGTGGATTAGCAACGCTCCAGTCGCGGTCCAATTTTATTATTTGCGTGTTTTTTCTTGAATTTTACTACACATATATATGTCACGCGTATTTGACTGATCTGAAATATCAACCGATTTCGCCGCGCAATCTATTGATCAATCGTTACTGCAGCCATCGACCGATGGCGCAACCATCTATCGATTGTTGGGCATTCGAATGATAAGATTATTTTAGCTTATGCATCTAATTGGCAAATTTTATCGCATTTATCGATCAATAGCGCACCTATCAATCGATTTCTGCGCGTTCGAATGATAGGGAGTTTTTTAGTTTATGCATTTAATTGTCTTGATTTTAATGGAAAGATATTGTCTTTTTAAACAAAAAAATTGTTATATTTCATAGAGTAACCATCAATCGATTGATGATTACCATATGAAATGTAACAATTAGATATAGAAATTATAGAAATCCATATCAATCGAACACGCAACAATCTGTTGATGGTATCCCTATTAAATATACCATTTAGATGCCTAAACTAAATACTTTCTTTATCATTCGAACGTGCAGCAATCAATCGTTGGTTGCGCTATCGGTTGATGGCTGCGCTAACAATAGATCAACAAATTATGAAGCGAAATCAGTCGATATTGCTGCGAAAATAATAGAAAAATTTAGTTTTGTCATCTATATTAGATGAGAATACAACGAGTTGATA
Source organism: Caprella mutica (assembly GCA_947561585.1). NCBI lineage: Eukaryota > Metazoa > Arthropoda > Malacostraca > Amphipoda > Caprellidae > Caprella > Caprella mutica. Next base: position 190,061 of record CANNZV010000206.1, read on the forward strand.
TCCTTCAAACTTCCTGTCTTTTAGCATAGGATGAACTCAAAATATCTACTTTTTTGTTTTCTCTCATCCTGTTCACCATCAATCGAGTGCAATGATAATCACTGCAAAATCAGATGATACGGAAGGGACGGGAGCGAGAGCGGACCGTGACCGGACCGAACATGTGTATGCACAAGGATGAGACCGGACCGTGACTGGAGCGAGAGCGGAGCGATGGTGTGGATCAGCCCTAAAGGGTTAAGAATATTATGATTTTGAAGAAAGGAATAAAAATCTGTTCCTTATTTTCTATTTCCTTACAAAAGATCCATTTTGAAGTGTTGATGAAATTTATAAATAATTTAAATCTGAACTAACTCAATAGATTAGTATATTCAATGTGTAGTACAGATACAAAAATATAAATGAATATATATTAATAAAAGAGAAAAAATTATTGATATCATTTAATATTTAGGTATCTTATCTACACATTCAATAAATTAATATATCCTAGATCACTGGACTTAACCAATAACCTTACCAAACTATAATCTATTTCTTAATGGGGTGCCGAGGATAGCTTATAAGGGATGTCTGGGATAGCTGTGTTATGTTACTTATATAAATAGGTTTGTTGATTATGTAAATAAAACATTAATTTTCCTTAATTTTTAATTTTGCATTTTATATTCTCACATTATAGTAACCAAATATATTATAATTGTAGCTTTTCAATCAAATACAATGCAATACAATTCTCAAAGGGTGCCTCAGAAATACAGGGGATGTGCCAGAAAAATACTTAAAGAACTACTGAACCACTGCTTTAAGAGAAAATTTACATTGAGTTACCAAACACAATGATTTAAAAGCTTTAAAAGCTTATAAAACTCAAAAGAAAATGGGTAACCTAATGCAGGGGTTCCCATCCTTTGGCACTCGCAACCCCTTTCTCTAAAGTTTGAAAACCTTGCAACCCCTTTCCCTAAAGTTTGACAGCCTTGCAACCCCTTTCCCTAAAGTTTGACAGCCTTGCAACCCCTTTCCCAAAAGTTTGACAGCCTTGCAACCCCTCTTACTTAGGGCTTACTATCAAAGGCTTAATTTTCCTTACATTAAAACATATACCCAACATATCCCAATAACAGAAGTATGACATCACCTCGCAAGAATTTTCTGGTTTATTTAAGCAGTATTTATGATACCTCATGTTGGATGCTCTGGACTCGAGTAACTATATATTATTTGCATGTTAAAAATGCGTACTGACCCACCGGTCAGTCAATACACGAGGAACGTGTTAAGATGACTAGACTAGATGACCAGCACTCGTAGAGCGCATACCTTCGCTGCTGCTTTTTTATTTTAGTAGGGGTTTAACGTCTGCTTCGGAACCAAAGGCCATATCGCTGACGTCAAAAGGAAATTAAATACAAGGGACTAGAAGAAGCAGTCAGAGAGGAAAGTAGCTCCATGAACAAAGTCACTTACCACCGTCGGTGACAATGCTCATGGATGCAGAAAAGCTACTCCGTGAATGCAGTCACTTACCAAGGAATATGACGAAACAGGACACAAGCACCGGTGGCTGCACTCACGGATGGAAGAGGAAAATGAAGAGGTGATAGTAAATGAAGCCTAAGAGCCTACCTAACACAAAATCTAAGACCTCGTAGTTGAAGAGCATAACCCTAGCGCTATCCTCTAAAACTGCAAGTAGCGTTAAAAAAAAATGATAAACATGGTAAAAATGAAAAAAGACAATCCATAATCCAAATTACAACAGTTCGGGGGCTGCTGCTTTTAAATGACCTTGGCCTTGACCCATTCGCTGCCAAAATCCAATCAAATGGTTCCTGAATAGCTTATGACCAATTGTCCCACCAAATTTCTGACAATTTGGTTGAATATTTTTTGAGTTATAAATGACATTTGACCTGATCGCTCTCTTAAATCTAATAAACTGGTCCCTGGATAATGCCCAATCGTCTCACCAAATTTTCAAACAATTTGGCTGAATACTTTTGAGTTATAAATGACCTTGACCTTTGACCTGATCAAGATAAAACATAGGTTAAATGAACAGTGGTTTTTACAAGTTTAAAAATATAAGTTTATTATAAGTGATTAATATAGGAAAACTCTCTGCAGTTCACTGCAGACAACTGACTCTAGATTGATTTAACACAGACTTTAAAATTTTATATAATAGCTAAACAGGAAACAATTCTACAACAAGTGGCATAGCTAGAACCAGGAAATGTTATCAGAAGACAATTATGCTGAGGTGTTCAAACACATTAGCTAATGACAACAATATGAATATAAACCAATAACCAAGTGTGACTATTAATACAACAGATCGCTCCCCAAAATCTAATATACTAATTCTTGAATCAGTTCATTGATTTCTTCACATCATCCCAATTTATTTGAATAATTTTTGAGTTTTGCAAGTAACAATGTTCAAAATGAATAAATGACAACCAAAATATAATCTTCCACAATTAACAAAGGTAACTAGGAAGGACACTCGTACAGCGCATACCTTCGCAGCAGCTTCAATCGATTTGGACCTATTCCTGACCTTGTTCTTTGATCATACCGCTCCAAAAATTTAGGGATGGGACGATACCAAAAATTTTGCCAATACCGATACTTGCCGATACCGATACTTTGAAAAAAATGCCGATTCTTGCCGATACCGATACTTGCAGTTTTTTAAAGTTTATATCTATAAAACTCATTGATACTTGATGAGTTATTAAGTATCAATTATTCTTGTAAGTTTAATGAAGTTCTAAGTCAAAACTAACACAGTAATGCTCTTTAAATGTAGTATAACAAAGTGATTTACATATTTCACATTAATTAAAATACATAGATATTAAATAAATAACTTTTCTGATGTGTGATATCTTATTTTAGTACTTGTAATAAATAGGTGCGAAAATAGTCAACAGTAGCTGAATAATTCTTATCTTGAATTTATAGTCAGACTCAAAAACCTATTGGTAGATTCCGTACATACTTAAATTTTTCATTATTAATGTCATGCAAGTCATACTTATACTTAGAACTCTAGCAGGTAGATGGTCAATTATTAGAGCAGTACTTATAATGATTTTATAAATCATTTATTTCATTTATGACTATGGAATAATAGAAATTTAATTTAAAAAAAATTATCAAATGAATAAAATTTAAATAATCATACAAGTATCGGCCGATACTTTTCATTATATGTCGATACCGATACCATTGCCGATACTCCACAGAAATGCCGATACTTACAGATACCGATACTTTGTCCCATCCCTACAAAAATTTATTCTAGTAATAATTATTACTAGAATAAATTTTTGTAGGGATGGGACAAAGTATCGGTATCTGTAAGTATCGGCATTTCTGTGGAGTATCGGCATTTCTGTGGAGTATATGGTGGGACGATCGGATTGATTATAATCAATCCGATCGTCCCACCATATTTCAGGCAATTTGCTTAAGGGGATCGTCCCTTGATTTTGCTAGCTACCAATAATAAGGTTCCCCCTGGCTATGACTAAGCCCTCTACCGAAAAAACAACAACTATTTTACAACATCGGGTCAATTTGGAGGAAACGAAGAGCCTCCATGGAATCAAAATCGGTCAAAATTACAAAAACAGGTAAACGATCCACTTGAACACTTGATTTATTAATTAATAAATCATTAATTTATGATAGATAACAAGATTACACATATAAATAAATTAAGTCTAAACACAGAATTTGGCCATTTTGGCAGAGGAAGCTCCATATGTGAAGCTCCAGAATCATACTAATATGTAGGGATTAGACGATACCCAAATTTTCACCGATACCGATACCAAAACCTAAATTTTCACCGAAAACTGACACTTTGATTATTTAAATTAAATTAATAATTTGGAAATAATGAAAATTAGGATTACCTATCTATGTGAAATCATTGTTATATTATTTTAAATTATAATTTTTCATTGTACTAGATAATATCTTACATTTTTTTAAATACTAGTTCCTACTAGTATCAGCACTTTTTTGCTGATACCAAGTACAGATACTAGAGAAATTGCCGTTACCGATACTTTGTACCATCCCTACTATTTTGTTTGGCCTGTTATGTCTGTACAATTGTCACCCAATGAAATCCCACTACCCACGGCCACATGTAGAAACGTCACTCCAGTTTAGTTTGGGATGATGTTTCTACATGTGATCATACCATTTCAATACAAATTAGTTCAGCAGGAATACTGTCATTAACTGTTAAATCACTTATAAAAGGATCAAAAAGGATGCACAAACATCATCAGACATGATATATAATAAGGTTTTAAATTTAATCTGTTAATTCAGTGTGAAAAAAATGTCTCCACAGATGGACAGACCAAGGATTTTTTACAGAAATTGGGATTGGGTTGCAGCAAATAACATGGGAACATAGCCAGTCTGCAGAACATGAGATATTAGGGATATTCTCTACAAACAATTTTGAATTAATTCCTATGTTTACAGTAATTTTGCTACAAACACTTCTGAATTAATCTCTCTCTATATTTAAATTATTTTTGCTATGAACAGAATAAGAGATCTCTATGAACACTATCAGTTTCTGCATACTAGGAACATAAGAATTAAATAGGATTAGAGCTTAGGATTATTCCTCAAATCCTGTAATACTTTTCAGAATAACTCAGATGCCAATGTCATCTTTAAAAGGAGTTAAATGTGGCAACCTAGGTCCATTTTCTCATCAAACTGGCAACTTTCCAGTCACATAACATGGAGTTATGGACCAGACAGTAGAAACTGGTAGTGTGGTTTAACCATGTGTAATAGTACGTCTCTAAGCACACGCCAATCAGTTCAGTTTAATATGAAATCACACCATGCCAAACTCGATTTGATCAATTAAAAATATAGTGATGAATCACGTCAAAATATACCAAGTAAATTGAAACCTCAATTTTTATTCATTGGGTATTAGACTTAGCGCAGTCATGTCGAACTATAAGTAAAATTGATGCACTAACCCTACAAGTCCCAGTCTGTAGAATATGGGAGATAGAGATGTTCTCTACAAACAATTGGGAATTAATTCCTATGGTAAAATTAATTTTGCTGCAAACACTTCTGAATTAATCTCTATATTCACATTAATTTTACTGTGAAGAGAATAAGATCTCTACGAACACTATCAGTTTCTGTAAAATCAACTACGCTAATTAGTATATCTGAGCCTAATTCATTATATATCTACGCCAATTACATATAAATGGATTTAGTAAGTTTGGATCTCACACCAATTAATTGGCGTTATCTGACCCATGTTTCTCACCAATATATTGGCGACTTTTGAGGGGTGAAATAAGTTGAAAAAATTATAATCAACTGTTAAATCACTAATTAAATAGCCATATAGGATGCACATGCATCAGATATCTGAGACATGAAACATAACACAATGTTTTCACCTGTAAATTCTTCACCAAGAAGCAAAGTAAAATAGTATGGCTCACAAATTCTCCATTTATCACTCCAACTCTCTCCAAAAATAACCAAATTTCTTGTCAAAATGATCAAAATATCATAAATTCTCTCCAAAATAACATTGTAGGATAGGATAAAAATGTCATTCCAAATTGAAGGGCTCAAAATAAATGTCACAGTATCAGTATGTTTCCATGTGTGGCAGGAAAGTCACTAGTTTAGTAAGAAAATGGATCAAGGTCGCCACATTTAAGATACTTTAAAGTAGAAATTAGTCATCCTAGTGAAGATTTTTTTAATTGGAAACATCCTTATGCTTCATGTTTGATGCATGTGTATCTCTAATCTCTTGAGACTATTTTATAGTGATTTGCTTGTTATTTACAGGTATTTCAACTTATTTCATCACTCAAAAGTCACCAAAATATTGGCAACTTGTCCATACTTGAAAATATGGCTGTCACAAACTTGTCATGACATGCTTTATTACTTAGCCAAGAAGCCAAATGTCTACTTTGAAAAGAGTTAAGGGGATCATCCTGGTTGTAAGAAAGAAAAGAAAAAAGTTATTATTAAAGTTATCAAAATAAAATTTTGTATGCATATACGAAATTGAAAAAGAAAAACAATTTGTTTTACTATTTTTGTTGTTTTGTTTTTAGAAAACGAGTGACGTCACAAAAAACGGGATTTTTGAAATTCCTACTCCTCCTCTTTTTCTTATAGACAGGTGTAGTTAGTCTCACGTGAAAGAGGAAACCCTACTACAGACATGAACAAACCTCACAATGAAACATGGATGATGGGTTCCATATTTAAAAGTGTAGCAGGAAAGTTGCCAATTTAGCGAGAAAATGGATACAGGTCAGTCCCAGACTGCAGAAACTGGTAAAGGTTTCTCCAATAAATCCTCTATTTTGGCTTCTGTTCTCAGTAAAATACATTTAAATAAAGGAGGAAATTGGGGATTGTTCGCACAGAAAATGTTAAAAATGTCCCATATACTGCAGACTAGCAGGTCACCACATTTAAGATACTTTAAAAGAGAAATTTGACTTTCTAATGGAACACAGGAACACTAGGAAACATCATTATGCTTCATGTCTGATGCATGTGCATTTTCCAGACTGTAGAATATGGTACATTTTTCCAAGACTCTCTACGACAAATCTTGACCCCACTTTAGAAATTTTATATCTCTGCGGGAGATCTTGAATTAATTCCTATGTAACCATTAATTTAGCTGCAGGAGATTTTGAATTAATTCCTATGTAAGTGTAACCATTAATTTAGCTGCAGGAGATTCTGAATCTGCTACTGAGAGTCAGAGAGTAACTGTCTCAAGTAAAATCTCTGCAGGACAAGAAACACATTAGGTATGCAGAGCAGAGTGGGCATCTATTAAGATTATTTTGGGAGTGAGGTGATTCACTTGCTATTTACCAGTCTGAAGAAACTGGTAAAGTGTTAGTCAAGATCTCTCATTCTGTTCACAGCCAGACTGCAGGAACTGGTAAGCTGTTCTGAAAGAAATCCTCTATTTTGGCTTCTGTTCTCAGTAAAATACATGTAAATATAGGAGGAAATTAAGGATTGTTCGCACAGAAAATGTTAAAAATGTCCTATATTCTAAAGACTGTATATAGGAATTAATTCAGAAGTGTTCATAGCAAAATTAATGTAAACAAAAGAATTAATTCAAAATTGCTAGTAGATTATCCCAAATATCCAGTCTGCATAATATGGGACATTTTTAACATTTTCTTTGTGAACAAACTGAACAATCCTTAATTTTCTTCTATATTTACATGTATTTTACTGAGAAGTGAGAACATAAGCCAAAATAAGGTGTTTGTGCCAGTAATCAGTCAGTTAAGGATAGATTACAAACAAATACCAATAACAAGTCACATGTAAACGCTACTGACGCAATGTAACTATCATTAGAAAGCTGGAAATTTTATTTTTCCAATCGTATTACACTTAAGCACATTATGTTATTACTTGAGCAATTAAAAGTAAAAATACCCCATTGGTATAAAATGCTAGTAATTGTCATATCAATATCTATGTTCGGTCACTTCCAATTCTATTATCGTTAGGTGGCCAGTCATAAGGAACTAATGTTAGTCATACTTGTTGTTTACTATAATAGATTGATAGTATATAGTATAATTCGTCTCCTGATTCTAATTACTAGTATTAGAGTTAGTTATACCAAATATCTATACAATTGTCATGTATTTTTTCAACATGTAATTACTACGGTACTAAGTAATTGCAAGTATTATGTTATACATAGTATTATAACCTCCCCATACACACAATCAAACACTACGTCAATGGTTAAAAATATGTTAGATTTTATTCTCGTCTTTCAATTGAAAGTTTAAACATGTTATACATTGTTGTTTGCCACACACCACAATTGAAAACCAAGTTATTTTGCATTAATGTGATTATTTAGATGTCTTCTGACATAAGCTGAAGCTCCTATAACTGCCACCTGAACATGCAAGAGGAAATAATTACCTGCTTTGAGAATTAACGGCTACTTTAAATTAGAAGGCTCATCATATGTTTGCTTCGTCTGCCAAGTGTACATTGATTATATTCAGATGTTATAAAATTCACAATCAATACCTAACTTGTTCATTTCTCAGATAGGTATTCAGTAATATTTATTAATTTAGTTATTCAGTCACCAGCCTCTATACATTTTCTTTGATTAGAATAGTTCTGAAATAAGGGATAACTATTTTAAATAACAGCAAATCGTAATTGTCATGCATTTAATGTCTATTTAGTTACAGATATCTTAGTTTTATTATAATGCTACTTATAACACATTTTATTTACTGAAAATTATTTTGAAATTGCTCTACCTCCATTAGATTTTCATTGAAATGGTTCCTAAGTAATTTTTTGAAATGGTTCCTAAGTAACTCGCCATTTTAATGGCGAGTTTGTGACAGTTATTTTGAGCCCTTCAATTGCAAATGGCGAGTTTTTTCTATTTTTCTCCAATGCTACAATGTTATTTTGGAGAGAATTAATGATAATTTGATCAATTTGGAGAGAATTTGTTGAATTTTGGAGAGAGCTGGAGAGGCAAATGGTGAGTTTATGAGACATACTATTTTACTTGGCCTGATGCATGTGTATGTGTATCTCTTGAGACTATTTTAGGAACGATTTACTTGTTATTTACAGGTTTTCGGTTTTCCAACTTATTCAACTCCTCAAAACTCACCAATATTAAATATACTGGCAACTTTGTCCACACTTTAAAACATGGCAGGTCGCCACATTTAAGATACTTTAAGAGAGAAGTTTGACTTCCAAGTGAAGATTTTACCATTAAACCAATCTCAATCTGCAGAATATGGGACATTTTCAACATTATCTGTACGAACAATCTTAATTTCCTTCTATATTTAGATTTACATGTATTTTACTGAGAAAAGAAGCCAAATTTGGGGATTTTTTAGAGAACAATTTACCAGTTCCGGCAGACTGGCCATTAAAAACATCATTATACATCATGCCTAATGCATGAGTATCTCTTGAGACTATTATGGGATTGATTTACTTGTTTTTTACATGTTTTTCGACTTATTTTACCACTCAAAAGTTGCCAATAAACTGGCAACTTTATCCATACTTTAAAACATGGCAGTTTATCAGTTTCTACAGTCTGGCCAAATATCTTCCATATTCTGCAGACTGGGTTATTTACATCATTACATGTTTTTCAACTTATTGGTATTTAACCCCTCAAAAGTCGCCAATATACTGGCAACTTTGTCCATACTGATAATTTAAAACATGGGCTGGCTTCGTTAACTCGTTGCAAATTGAAATTTATCTTCTTTACCCAAACTATTGGTGAACTGGGTCTGCGAGTCTGAACTAGCCAATTAGGTAGTACAGATTCAGAATTATTGAATACAAAATCTACTCAGTTGAAACCCAGCTAGGTAAATAGTAAATAGTTTGGTTACCTAGTTCGACTAGGAGTAAAGTTAGTAAATGGATAGGTACCTAAATGGAATTTCTCTCTCCTGAGGCAAGACTCACCATGTGTTTAGTTCGGAAATAGGATGATCCTAGTTAGGATTGCAAGACATCAATTTTAGGTAAACTTATGAGTCGAATAATGGTACGAATGTGAACAGATATGTGAATTAACACCAAGCTTACCTTCTGAATTAGGGTCCATTGTGTCTTCTACGAAACAGAATATATCTGAAAATGATAAGATAATTCTATTGACATGAGTTATCTGATAGGTATAACATTATTTATCAATGCTCACACTCACCCGCCATGTTGAAGTAAACACACTCAGTCGTGACGTCACGACTCTGACATCACGACTTCAACGTCATGACGTCACGACTTTGACGTCATGAATATATATGACCTCTTTCAGAAGAAACAATTGAAATATATATATTGTTCGTTCTAAATCAATATGGTTTATTTAAAAGTTCTACTTGAATAACACTCGCTTAATAAAGTAGAATGTGAAATGCTATTTTAGTGGTGAATTATGAAATAAGTAGAATGTTCCAATAATATGAAAGTAGATATACATTAATGGGTGGCTAATAGGAAGTCAATGGTGATTTCTTAGTAACTATTAATGAATTCAAATATTTGAAAATCGTATTTTTTTTAAATTGAGAATTAATATTTTATTAACTAAGAAGTAGTAGCTATATATTTAATTATATTTTTATGGATACACCAGACAGCTGATCGACCTCTTACTGAACTATACTGCGTAGTTTTAATTCACAATATCTTATACTCAACGCCTGAAGATACAACTTTATAGTTGAGAAAATTATATCATTGGTTGTTTGTATGCATAACGTAAATTTTTTATCACATGATTATACTTGGAACAATTTAACAAACAAATCGTATAATGAAAATATCTTTCATAATTATTCCAGTCACTCATTCATCTCATCTTATCTTACATACCTACTTACAGAGCTATGAAAATATTTGAATGACTTCACATTCAAGCTTTATACCTTTACCTACTTAATAATTAAGAATTTTATCTAGCTAACTCGTCAGTAATTAAGAAGAAAATAAAGTTTTTTCTTCACATATTTTTATGAAATTGATTCGTATAATCATTAAAGATAGGGGCGAACCGGGAGCATTCGGACAGTTTTTTTAAAAAAGTGAATAATTCGTAAACTAATTCGAATTTAACTATTTAAAGATTTCTGTATGTAGATAAATCATTTTACTTCAATTTTTATTGAGACTGCTTTACAGTTTAAACCTTCATTCGAAAGTTTTAAGATAAAATGTTAAGAGGAATTCAAGTGTCCGAATGCTCCTTTGTAGAGGGAGACTTCGGACTTGCTATGACTTATGAGGATGATTCAGACACCATAAAAATGGTAAAACATTGGAAATTTCGGTAATTAAACGATAGGATTGAATTCGGATCAACGATTTTAATTGAAATAAACCATGACTTGTTATTCACAGTAATAAAAATTAATCGTATTTGAAATTTTACTATAATTGTAATGATTGAACATTTTCTCCAACAAAATATAGATAGTTCATGAGTAATCAATACTAATCACTGTGAAATTGTCCTTATATTTAATAACTGTATATCAATCAAAAGCAAATGGTATAACTATTTGCTTTTACTTTGTCTAGAATTGTTTCCTTTTTCTTGGTATTACGCAAAAGATAGTAAATTACATCTTAAATATTTAATCGAGTGTTACAGTCCATAAGTGTAGATCTTGCTACACCTCTAATTTCAGCAGCTTTTCTGACAGATAAATCTTTTTTAGAATCCATAAAACGTTTTTCAAATACCTTCTTTATTACCGTCTCTATCAGTTCTCCTTTTATAAATAAAAAGCATGATTAGGTACGATCGTCAGTTTGTAAAATAAAGACACTAATATATTAAAATTTGAAACTGATTATGTAAATAAACGCTATTTCAATTTAAATAATTAACTTCAAGTTCTGAATGTCCTTTTTAATAACAATTACTTCAATAAATCGTAATGGTGAACTGAATCGGATACAGAGGAAAGGTTCGGACACCGTCCGAATCAACCTCTACATGAGTGTCCGATTCATACCAAATGACACTTCAAAATTGAACACATCACCATTTTTTTTATTTCATTCGTATAATTTTTTTAACACACCAAATATAACATGAAATATTAATAAAATTCATACCTTTGAGATTGAGAATCAGTTTCGTATTCATATAGTCCACACACGATCTAATTGAATCACGAAAAATTACATCAATATTGATGAAAACAGCAAATTACAACTAATAATATAATCATTTATTCAAATAACAATCGGGTACTCAGGTACAGAAAAAAACATGATCAGGTAAGCCTGTATATTCCGGTGTGAAATCACTGGGGTGTGGATTGTACAGGAGTAAAATCTTGGGGTGAGGATGGTACAGGAGTAAAATCTTGGTGTGCGGATTGTACAGGAGTAAAATCTTGGGGTGAGGATGGTACAGGAGAAAAATCTTGGGGTGCGGATTGTACAGGAGTAAAATCATTGGGGGTGGATTGTACATGAGGGAGTGAAATCATTTGGGTGCAGATTGTACAGGAGTGAAATCATTGGGGTGCAGATTGTACAGGAGTGAAATCATTTGGGTGCGGATTGTACAGGAGTGAAATCATTGGGGTGCGGATTATACAGGAGTGAAATCATTGGGGTGCGGATTATACAGGAGTGAAATCATTGGGGTGCAGATTGTACAAGAGTGAAATCATTCGGGTGTGGATTGTACAGGAGTGAAATCATTGGGGTGCAGATTGTTCTGGAGTGAAATCATGGGGTGCGGATTGTACGGGAGTGAAATCAATTCAAATCTTTGGGGTGCAGATTGTACGGGAGTGAAATCATTGGGGTGCGGATTATACAGGAGTGAAATAATTGGGGTGCTGATTGTACAGAAGTGGAATCATTGAGGTGCTGATTGTACAAGAGTGGAATCATTGGGGTGCGGATTGTACAGAAGTGAAATCATTGAAGTGCGGATTGTACAATGTACGGGAGTGAAATCATTGGGGTGCAGATTGTACAGGAGTAAAATCATTGGGGGTGGATTGTACATGAGGGAGTGAAATCATTTGGGTGCAGATTGTACAGGAGTGAAATCATTGGGGTGCAGATTGTACAGGAGTGAAATCATTTGGGTGCGGATTGTACAGGAGTGAAATCATTGGGGTGCGGATTATACAGGAGTGAAATCATTGGGGTGCGGATTATACAGGAGTGAAATCATTGGGGTGCAGATTGTACAAGAGTGAAATCATTCGGGTGTGGATTGTACAGGAGTGAAATCATTGGGGTGTAGATTGTTCAGGAGTGAAATCATGGGGTGCGGATTGTACGGGAGTGAAATCAATTCAAATCTATGGGGTGCAGATTGTACGGGAGTGAAATCATTGGGGTGCGGATTATACAGGAGTGAAATAATTGGGGTGCTGATTGTACAGAAGTGGAATCATTGAGGTGCTGATTGTACAAGAGTGGAATCATAGGGGTGCGGATTGTACAGAAGTGAAATCATTGAAGTGCGGATTGTACAATGTACGGGAGTGAAATCATTGGGGTGCAGATTGTACAGGAGTGAAATCAATTGGGTGCGGATTCTACAGGAGTGAAATCATTGGGGTGCAGATTGTACAGGAGTGAAATCAATTGGGTGCGGATTGTACAGAAGTGAAATCATTGGAGTGTGGATTATACAGGAGTGAAATCATTGGGGTGCAGATTGTACAGGAGTGAAATCATTTGGGTGCTGATTGTACAGGAGTGAAATCATTTGGGTGCAGATTGTACAGGAGAGCAATCATCGGGGTGCAGATTGTACAGGAGTGAAATAATTGGGGTGCGGATTATACAGGAGTGAAATCATTGGGTTTCAGATTGTACAGGAGAGAAATAATTGGGGTGCGGATTGTACAGGAATGAAATCATTTGAGTGCGGATTGTACAGAAGTGAAATCATTGAAGTGCGGATTGTACAATGTACGGGAGTGAAATCATTGGGGTGCAGATTGTACAGGAGTGAAATCAATTGGGTGCGGATTCTACAGGAGTGAAATCATTGGGGTGCAGATTGTACAGGAGTGAAATCAATTGGGTGCGGATTGTACAGGAGTGAAATCATTGAAGTGCGGATTGTACAATGTACGGGAGTGAAATCATTGGGGTGCAGATTGTACAGGAGTGAAATCAATTGGGTGCGGATTCTACAGGAGTGAAATCATTGGGGTGCAGATTGTACAGGAGTGAAATCAATTGGGTGCGGATTGTACAGGAGTGAAATCATTAGAGTGCGGATTATACAGGAGTGAAACCATTGGGGTGCAGATTGTACAGGAGTGAAATCATTTGGGTGCTGATTGTACAGGAGTGAAATCATTTGGGTGCAGATTGTACAGGAGAGAAATCATCGGGGTGCAGATTGTACAGGAGTGATATAATTGGGGTGCGGATTATACAGGAGTGAAATCATTGGGTTTCAGATTGTACAGGAGAGAAATAATTGGGGTGCGGATTGTACAGGAATGAAATCATTTTAGTGCGGATTGTACAGGAGTGAAATCAATTGGGTGCGGATTGTACAGGAGTGAAATCATTGGGGTGCGGATTGTACAGGAGTGAAATCATTTGGGTGCGGATTGTACAGGAGTGAAATCATTCGGGTGTGGATTGTACAGGAGTGAAATCATTGGGGTGCAGATTGTTCAGGAGTGAAATCATTGGGGTGCGGATTGTACGGGAGTGAAATCAATTCAAATCTTTGGGGTGCAGATTGTACGGGAGTGAAATCATTGGGGTGCGGATTATACAGGAGTGAAATAATTGGGGTGCTGATTGTACAGAAGTGGAATCATTGGAGTGCTGATTGTACAAGAGTGGAATCATTGGGGTGCGGATTGTACAGAAGTGAAATCATTGAAGTGCGGATTGTACAATGTACGGGAGTGAAATCATTGGGGTGCAGATTGTACAGGAGTGAAATCAATTGGGTGCGGATTCTACAGGAGTGAAATCATTGGGGTGCAGATTGTACAGGAGTGAAATAAATTGGGTGCGGATTGTACAGAAGTGAAATAATTGGAGTGTGGATTATACAGGAGTGAAATCATTGGGGTGCAGATTGTACAGGAGTGAAATCATTTGGGTGCTGATTGTACAGGAGTGAAATCATTTGGGTGTAGATTGTACAGGAGAGCAATCATCGGGGTGCAGATTGTACAGGAGTGAAATAATTGGGGTGCGGATTATACAGGAGTGAAATCATTGGGTTTCAGATTGTACAGGAGAGAAATAATTGGGGTGCGGATTGTACAGGAATGAAATCATTTGAGTGCGGATTGTACAGAAGTGAAATCATTGAAGTGCGGATTGTACAATGTACGGGAGTGAAATCATTGGGGTGCAGATTGTACAGGAGTGAAATCAATTGGGTGCGGATTCTACAGGAGTGAAATCATTGGGGTGCAGATTGTACAGGAGTGAAATCAATTGGGTGCGGATTGTACAGGAGTGAAATCATTAGAGTGCGGATTATACAGTAGTGAAATCATTGGGGTGCAGATTGTACAGGAGTAAAATCATTTGGGTGCTGATTGTACAGGAGTGAAATCATTTGGGTGCAGATTGTACAGGAGAGAAATCATCGGGGAGCAGATTGTACTGGAGTGAAATAATTGGGGTGCGGATTATACAGGAGTGAAATCATTGGGTTTCAGATTGTACAGGAGAGAAATAATTGGGGTGCGGATTGTACAGGAATGAAATCATTTTAGTGCGGATTGTACAGGAGTGAAATCAATTGGGTGCGGATTGTACAGGAGTGAAATCATTGGGGTGCGGATTATACAGGAGTGAAATCATTTGGGTGCGGATTGTACAGGAGTGAAATCATTGGGGTGCAGATTGTACAGGAGTGAAATCATTTTGGTGCGGATTGTACAGGAGTGAAATCATTGGGGTGCGGATTGTACAGGAGTGAAATCATTGTGGTGCGGATTATACAGGAGTGAAATCATTGGGGTGCGGATTGTACAGGAGTGAAATCATTGGGGTGCAGATTATACAGGAGAGAAATCATTGGGGTGCAGATTGTACAGGAGTGAAATCATTTGGGTGTGGATTGTACAGGAGTGAAATAATCATTGGGGATTGGGGTGCGGATTGTACGGGAGTTAAATCATTGGGGTGCGGATTGTTCAGGAGTTAAAACCATTGGGGTGCGGATTGTACAGGAGTGAAATCATTGGGGTGCAAATTGTGCGGGAGTTAAATCATTGGAATTTCGGATTATACGGGAGTGAAATCATTGTGGTGTGGATTGTACAGAATGAAATCTTGGGGTTCGAATGTACAGGAGTGAAATAATTGAGGGCGGATTGTATAAGAGAGAAATCATAGATGTGTGGATTGTACACAAGTAAAATTTGGAGGCGCGTATTGTACAGGAGTGAAATCATCTTCGAGGGCAGATTGTACAGGGTAGATATCATTGGGGTACAGGAGAGGAATCTTGTGATGTGGATTGAACAAGAGTGGAATCAATGAGGTGTGGATTGCAGTGGAATGAAATTGGGATGCGGACTGTACAGGAGTGGACTCATTGGGGTGAAAATTGCACATAAGTAAAGTTGGGGTGCTAATTCTACAGGTGATCCATAAAAAAGATAGTAATACTCCAGTAGGAAAATATTATAATGAAACGGTCAGGTGTGAACATGTTTGGAACTTTTCACGAAGGGTCGAGTAGGGTGGGCTCTAGGACAACTGCCATGCGGATAACTGCCATGCGGACAACTGCCATAGTGGACAACTGCCATGCAGACAACTGCCAAGCAATATATTATAATTTCATTTTGGGTGAATTGTAAAGCCTTTGTAAACCTAACATTTCTTGGAATTACTTTGATATGAAGTATATTGTTATTTTAACCTAAAATTTTAGAATAAAAATATTAATTGTATAGTAAGAAATTGTTAATGAAGAAGCATTGAAATTAATATTGAACTAATACTAGATTTCTTTCTTTGTTACAATCATTTTCTTTCACAATTTTCGCCTTAAACAATCAAATTGTTGACAAAAAGATTGAAATCTATAGATACAGAATTTTTTCTTTCAAACATTTCCGAATACAAAGAATTAGTACAAAGATAAGCTTTACAGGTTAAAATTTTCAGTGAGTGTGGTTTTGCATCTTACTGTTTTAGAGTTGCTTTCACACAACACTGAGCATATATGAGTTAACTAAAATGTTAATTTGTTATTATTATAATAACAAATTTAATAATACATATTTCAGTAATAATTATTTTCATATTTTGACACTTTTCAAATATTTATAAGACATGTTTCTGATCGGTGGGAGCTAGAAACAAAGTAACTATAGAAAAACAAATTCAAATTTCGAAGGTACTGAGTAAAGTGTTCTTTGTAAGAATTTTTTTAACATAGAAATAAGATAAATACTACTTCAGTTTCTAATCCTGAATCTAACAGAAAAGTTTGTTTATACAAATAAAAAATATTAATTAACACAAAGAAAATTCTTAAATAGTAAAATGCAAAATCACACTCACTGGAAATTTTAACCTGTAATGCTTGTGTTTGTACTATTCTTTGTATTTTGAAATGTTTGAAAAGAAAGTTTTGCATCTATAGATTTTGTACTTCTAATTGTCAACCATTTGATTGTTTAAGGAGCTAAATGGGTTAAATATGATTTAAAAAAGAAATTAATTTACTAAACTTCAACTTTAAATTCTGAATCTACCGTCAATATTGATTTTTATACTTCTTTATGCACAATTTGAGACTATACGATTAATATTATACTTAATTTTTAGGTTAAGATAATAATATACTTCACATCAAATTAATTCCATGAAAGGTTAAGTTCACAAGTGCATTGCATTTCACCCAATATAAAATTATAATATATTGCATGGCAGTTGTCCGTATGGCAGTTTGTCGAATGGCAGTTGTCCACTATGGCAGTGGTCCGCATGGCAGTTGTCCGTATGGCAGTTTGTCGCATGGCAGTTGTCCACTATGGCAGTGGTCCGCATGGCAGTTGTCCGTACACCAGTAGGGTGATACTTTTTTCGCCTGGGTCTACAGACAGGACTCTGAATCTCTTGATCAAAATCCTTCTGATTGCTATATGTAATCATTTTACAGGTATTTGGCTCAGAAAATCTGAATTTGCCTACCAACTGGTATTGTCTATTTATGTAAGGTCATACATATTCATTCATTAATTATTGAATATTTTTCCGCTGTATGGTAGCAATTGCCCAACGGACATATTCCGCGGGTTGCCGACCACTATAATTTAAATTATTCTAACGAATATTGGTACAGACATGCACCATGACTCATTAATTTGAAGGCGTAAATGAAATGTATAGTCATAATTCATATAGGAATATTAAAAATTGTATGGAAATTTGGTATTTTACCTAGCATATCTATATAAATTTTTTTAGGGGTACATAGTTAGGTTCCAAAACGGTAAAAGCGTACATGGTAAGAAAAAGGTTGGGAAACCCTGCTGTATTGCTTAGTGTCCAATATACAGCCACTTGATTTGATTCCAAAAAAAAAACAGAAGACGAATGTATAATAATTATTTAGTTCTAATTGTTAAATACATACAAAATTATATTATCTCGAGTGGAGTAAAGTATGCCATATGAAAGATGCCCATTTTTTCATTCTGTATGTATTATATTTGGCGGTGTTTTCAGGGTAATGACAGTGGTTGTTTTAACTCATTGTCAATTATACACTCCACAGCCAAAACTCTCAATGATTCAAAAGCTAAAGATCTGGACATACTAAGAGGTGAAACTTTGATTTTGTAATTATTTACTTCCGGCCCTTGGCTGATACACTCTTCCAAACTAAGGAAGTTAAGTTTGTAACCCGCGACCACTAGGCGTACGTTATCGGGAAAATTTCTTCATATTGTCAATCCTAACTATTTCCATTCTTCTCCTATTTCACTCTTCAATTCTGTTCTCGAAGACATTGTCTTTAAGCATGGGGACGTGCCATTAGTCCGACAGGTACATCTTACTGTGTCATTTCTCGTTATATCTATTGATTAGAATAAAAAATATTATTAACTAGATATACTGAAATAATAATCAATTTAAAATAATGAAATATTTTTTTTCTTTTTCATTTTTAAATTTTATATTTCTCTCTTATTTTAAAATTAATTTAAGATGCAATCCCTCATTCGATTTCATCATTTAATGTAATTTGTTGTATCCGCTAGTTTGTTGTTACTGCAAACTTCATGATTTTTTAATAACCAGGTAAGGGGGTTCGGGGGGCGACACTCCCCCTATATACATATAATTGATGTTAACCCTTGAAAGACTGACTGAGGAGTTTGAGCTCGACCAGACTTTATAATAGCGATTAAGTATTTGTACATGATTTGAATCAACTAAGATTTCATGATTTTTTTCATTAGATATATTTGTAATTGGTCATACTCAAATTTTTCCTCATATGCCAACAAGAACATTATGCCAAGTATGAATGTGAATATAATTTTATAATTCACTGAGAATATGTGCGAACGTCTACCCAGACAGTACTTCCGGAATACACTAACGCACATACGTACACCAAGTAATCAATTAGAAGAGGAAATATATGAATGATTAGTATTTCAATGTTTTTATTCATCACAATTAGCAGAATTAATTATATTTACGAATTTATAGTTATTATTTGCAATTAATTGTCCTCAGAATAACAATGACTTGGCAAACAGCTCACGTACCCACTACCTCTAGATATGGCACCCCTAATTTCTCCCCCACTGCAAGTGGAATGTACACAGTTCATACAGAATACATTCAATGTAATAAGTAATAACTTTGTTCCTATCAATCGTGGGTATACAAAATTTTGCACAGTTCATTTATATGATAAAAGCTACGAACTGACAAAAAAAACCATACAATTCAAGCCAAAGGTTTCCTAAATATCAAAGGTGTAGCGAATCCTACGCACTCAGTCTTTTAGAGACCTAAATTTTGTCAGTCTTATTGGGTTAAATCAGAAATGAACTGCAAAAGTGTCGGACTAATGGGGTGTCGGACTAATGGGGCGTCGGACTAATGGAGCGTTGAACTAATAGAGCATCGGACCAATGAATAGTAACCCTAAGCATGAACATTGTACAGAGTATCTTTTTCTTTTTATAATAATTTTACCCCTCACTATAGGAATATTTGAAATAAAAATTTAGAGGGAGCAAATGTATTTTCTTGAAGATATGTTTTTATAATTTGGTACTAACAATTAATGCATTACAGACTTATTTGAAACGCTGTGAAAATACTTCTAAAGGCTATCTAAAGTAGGTTTTGAAAATGGTCCCGGAATCCTCTAGGCAAAGTCTTGCTCACTTCAAGACGTTCTTCGTCACTCTCTCAATTGTTGCTGTGTCATAATTTGCAGACGAGAATCCACGTGCTATATTGTTGATAGAAATGACGGAAAAGTAAGGAATTTTGTTGCGATTGTGGATGGTAAAATTCCCATTGTCCATGCATTCATCGATGACGACGGCCACCGTGTCTCTGCTGATGATTCCTTCTACTTGGCTTTGCACAAAGACAAAGTATGGCCATTTTTTAAGCCACAGAAACACGACGCAGACAGTAGTGTATGCAAGAAGGTGCTCCACCCCACTGTACAAGGGTGGCTAAACGGTTCTAGGTGTATTCCACCCTAGTAAATTCCACCCCGGTATATTCCACCCCGGTATATTCCACCCTAGGTATATTCAACCCCGGTAAATTCCACCCCAGTGAAAATGATCATTAAAGGGGCAGTAAACTTTATAAAAAATGCAATTTTTTGTAATGAAAATGTTGTTGGCAATTAGTTGTATACACACGAGAGCAGGGGGCGCTGGGAATTGTTGTTTACAATCCTGATCAAATGTTATCAATTAGAAATATCAATTATTCGAAATCAATTAGTATAAAACTATAATAACTAGGTAGTCTAGTCAGTAGTGTGGTAGCTAGGAGGCTAGGCTGTAAGTTTTTAAGTTTAAAAGTTGTAGTTTAACGATTGCGTGCGTATGTGCGACATTGTTTTACTCAATCTTTTGTTTGCAATGGACATATGTAAGTCCAGGGTTGATCAGTAGGTGGCGCTGCAATTGCGAATTAATTAATCTAATTTTTTTAAATAGTCATTTAAAAAATAAAATAACAGCATTTTATTCTATTATTAATGTCCCTTCATCGATTTACCAACAAGAGAGAAAAAGTTTGTCCAAAGGTTTACCACCCCTTTAAGGTAACAATAAAAAGTCAAAAGATTTTATTTTCAGATGGCCATTTGTTAAATACTTCGTACCCGTGAAGAAATAACTCTGACAATATCCTGAGACAATTTGACAATATTTAGAAGTAGCTCAAGTTAAATTTTGAAACTTTATCCTAATAGACAAAAATACAAATATTCATCGTTCGGTAATTTATTTCGAAGTTTAAATGTTGAGCAAGTTAATATTAATTGCTTTTTAACATGAAACTGCAGTATATGCTCTTACAACAATGGTCGGGAGAGGTTTGGAGGTAGTCAACTGACAGAGACAACCCATTCAATGTTTTTGCTTTTTGCTTATAAGTTGTTTGGATTCTAGTACAAAATCTTCCGTGGTCAAAATCTCTCTATGTAAAAAAAGCAATGATACCTCCAGTCTTAAAACCCTGTGCAATAGTCCCCCTCATCCCCATCAAAAACCTGGTCAAAAAATATCATATAAAATGTGTAGAAAAAAGTTTTCGGTCAAAATCTTTTTTTCATCACTTTTAATCGAAGTCAAAATATCGAATTTAAAATAAAATTAAAATAACAATAAGTATTATATGACATCATCTTACAGTTAATATTGCTGCTCTGTTGGCGATAATGAAGAAAATCAGCTTAAGATTGAAAAAAATACCTCAACTTCTATAAAGCGTTCGTACAACCTTTCTTTCTGCTGTTCTATCACATGTGTAGTGAAAAATAAACAGCTTGTGAACCCAACTAAAGGTTTAATTTACTACAATGAAAATGAAAGTTACGTAATATTATATAAAATAATAATAAATGACTAATATCAATAACTAACAAACTTAACTCGTAAAGTGGGGTGGAATTTACCGGGGTGGAATATACCTAGGGTGGAATATACCGGGGTGGAATATACCTAGGGTGGAATATACCGGGGTGGAATTTACCGGGGTGGAATATACCGGTCACCGGTTATTCTCATCAGTAAAACAATTCCATGTGTATTCTAATTTTTATAGTGTAAATATTTTAGTACAAGAAATCCTCACTCACAAAATGTCCAGAGGTAACCTTGCAAAAGTCAAAATAAATTTTCTAATAAAATTATTATTATCCTTACTTGATTTTCATTTCCCCGTATTAATATATCAGAGAAATTAGATTTTTATTTTGTGATTCAAGGTTTGCAAATTGATAAAAAATCATTCATATAGAAAGTGTATTGCATACATGGATATTGCATACTTAATAATTAAATAACTAAAACTGTACATTATAAACATTGCAAAATGATAATAATCATAGAATAAAATGATTAACATCCTCACATAAAAGAGGTTGCCTATTTACACAATATATTCAAAATATAGTATAATAATATCATTACAACTATATTGTCCAATGTATTGATATTCTTGGTAAATATATTTCCTTGTTACTACACTCTAACTACCTAGTGGAAGATTTTCTATCGCTAATGTGTGGAATGATGAAATATCTAATTAATAAACTGCTTGAACAGACTTATTCAATTCACTAAAAGAGATAGTTAAATACTTGAAATAAAATTAGCAACATTTGACAAATTTAATGGTATGTACAAACTAACAAAGATTCGACTAAATGAATACAAAATCTTACATAAGAAAATATCTGGAGTTAATTTTGATTGGACAGAGAATTCGTGATGTATATTATCTACTAATATTCCTTTATAGGAATATCAGTTTATTATTCCTAGGAATATCAGTTTATTATTCCTAGGAATATCAGTTTATTATTCCTAGGAATATCAGTTTATTATTCCTAGGAATATCAGTTTATTATTCCTAGGAATATCAGTTTATTATTCCTAGGAATATCAGTTTATTATTCCTAGGAATATCAGTTTATTATTCCTAGGAATATCAGTTTATTATTCCTAGGAATATCAGTTTATTATTCCTAGGATATAATGGTTAAAGTGTTGAGACAAAAACTACACTGTTTATATTTTAAACTCTAAAACAAAGAAATATCTCATTGTTGGCTAACACTAATTCAAGATGTCTAATGATATAAACATACAATCGAATTAAACTAAACATGTAGTCAATGCTAATTGAATGAAATGTATATACAATAATGAAATGCAAACAATATAAGGTTGATTTGTATTCGAATGATGTCTTGAAATGAATTCATCAAAGTGAAAAACATTAATGGGAGTCCTAGTGATTAAATGATTAATGGGAGTCCTTGTGATTAAATGATTAATGGGAATCCTTGTGATTAAATGATTAATGGGAGTCCTAATGATTAAATGATTAATGGGAGTCCTTGTGATTAATGGGAATCCTTGTGATTAAATGATTAATGGGAGTCCTAATGATTAAATGATTAATGGGAGTCCTTGTGATTAATGGGAATCCTTGTGATTAAATGATTAATGGGAGTCCTAATGATTAAATGATTAATGGGAGTCCTAATGATTAAATGATTAATGGGAGTCCTTGTGATTAAATGATTAATGGGAATCCTTGTGATTAAATGATTAATGGGAATCCTTGTGATTAAATGATTAATGGGAGTCCTTGTGATCAAATGATTTATGGGAATCCTTGTGATTAAATGATTAATGGGAGTCCTAATGATTAAATGATTAATGGGAGTCCTTGTTATTAAATGATTAATGGGAATCCTTGTGATTAAATGATTAATGGGAATCCTTGTGATTAAATGATTAATGGGAGTCCTTGTGATCAAATGATTTATGGGAATCCTTGTGATTAAATGATTAATGGGAATCCTTGTGATTAAATGATTAATGGGAGTCCTTGTGATCAAATGATTCATGGGAATCCTTGTGATTAAATGATTAATGGGAGTCCTAATGATTAAATGATTAATGGGAGTCCTTGTTATTAAATGATTAATGGGAATCCTTGTGATTAAATGATTAATGGGAATCCTTGTGATTAAATGATTAATGGGAGTCCTTGTGATCAAATGATTTATGGGAGTCCTTGTTATTAAATGATTAATGGGAATCCTTGTGATTAAATGATTAATGGGAATCCTTGTGATTAAATGATTAATGGGAGTCCTTGTGATCAAATGATTTATGGGAGTCCTTGTGATCAAATGATTTATGGGAATCCTTGTGATTAAATGATTAATGGGAATCCTTGTGATTAAATGATTAATGGGAATCCTTGTGATTGAATGATTAATGGGAGTCCTTGTGATTAAATTATTAATGGGAGTCCTTGTGATTAAATGATTAATGGGAGTCCTTGTGATTAAATGATTAATGGGAATCCTTGTGATTAAATGGTTAATGGGAATTCTAGTGATTAAATGATTAATGTGAATCCTTGTGATTAAATGATTAATGGGAATCCTTGTGATTAAATGTGTAATGGGAGTCCTTGTGATTAAATGATTAATGTGAATCCTTGTGATTAAATGATTAATGGGAATCCTTGTGATTAAATGTTTAATGGGAATCCTTGTGATTAAATGATTAATGGGAATCCTTGTGATTAAATGATTAATGGGAATCCTTGTGATTGAATGATTAATGGGAGTCCTTGTGATTAAATGATTAATGGGAGTCCTTGTGATTAAATGATTAATGGGAGTCCTTGTGATTAAATGATTAATGGGAATCCTTGTGATTAAATGGTTAATGGGAATTCTAGTGATTAAATGATTAATGTGAATCCTTGTGATTAAATGATTAATGGGAATCCTTGTGATTAAATGGTTAATGGGAATTCTAGTGATTAAATGATTAATGTGAATCCTTGTGATTAAATGATTAATGGGAATCCTTGTGATTAAATGGTTAATGGGAATTCTAGTGATTAAATGATTAATGTGAATCCTTGTGATTAAATGATTAATGGGAATCCTTGTGATTAAATGATTAATGGGAAACTAGCTAAGAAATGGGGGTGAAAATGAAGAAAACATAACAGAAAATATAAGATTTTTCAACGTCAAATAAAGGCTATTATTTTTAGCATACAATTGTGATCTTCAAACAATGACAGATGAGCCAGAAAAAGGTTGAGGTGGCAGTATAATAGGAGAAAAGAATCTCTTCACAAGAATTAACAACCAGAAGAACCACTGACTGTACTTAAATAATAAGCAAATTTCTTCTCGCTATAGTTGTAACAAAAAAACCTATAATCTATTAAAATAAAAAGTCTAGAGAATATAAATAATAGTAAGGAAAGGTAAGGATTGCACAATTTCCATCCATAATATTATTCTGAATATCAAATTAATTTCTTTGCAATGCCAATCAAATTGTAACAAAACTGGTATGTAAATTATTGCTAAAAAGAAAATGCAGTAATTCTCATTGATATGAGCCTCTACTTAAATGAAATATAATATTTTTTTCTTTTCGGACGGACACCTAATGAATTATCACAAATTCAAGGAATATGAAGGAGAACTGCTGATTTTTATAAAATATAAAAACATCTATGATAACTTACTGTGTTTAAATGGATTTAGATGAAATAAAAAGAAACTAAACTTTATCATCCGATATTAAAATTTTTGGATTTTTCTTCGAGGAGAGTATTTTCTGAAGTGATTGCTGAGAAGCCTGTGATCTCCCATCAAGATTGTGAAGATTTATTCTAACATTGGATGAATTGTTAGAGCCAAAGTCAATGCGAGTCTGTAGACCGTGATGTTTCCTCTGAGGCTGTACGAACTTGTCTCGAGAAGTGACCGTTGATTGCGTTCTTCGAGAGAGGAAGTACACCACGAACATCAGGATGGATCCCACGACACAGCTCAGAAACAGGAAGGTGGTCACCATCTCCAACGAATTGGTTACATCGGCAACCAAACCTGACAAGAAATAGATATGATCATACCTATTATATTTCCATTGGAATTGTATTTAATTTAAATAATAAAGAGAATATTTAAATCAAATACTACCGCTGCTCGTATAAACAGCACCAGTATCAAGATGAACTGTATATAGTGTTGATGTTGGAAATAATTTTATTGGGAAATATGATATGTTAAACTCAAAAATCAGAGAATACTAATTATATAAAATGCTGTTCTATCATAAAATATCTGGCTGGAAATTTCGGTCTCGGAATATTCGGTCTGTAAATTTTGATCTCAGAATTATAAATGACCTTTCGACATAAATGACCGTTATGTAGTTTGCTGTATTCGTTAGTTTATTGTACTGCACACTTCCTGATCGTTTAATAACCTGAAAGGGAGGTTTGGAGGCGGTACGTCCCCCGATACATCTAATTCAAAAGTTTTATTTATTCATGAGACCGAATATTCCGAGACCGAATTTTCCGCTCAAATCTCATGTTAAATAATTGTCAAAATATGCCAAAATTACTAATGTTACGTATTATTTTACAACGGTTAATGATGTTATCCGCTTTTGAAAATAAACTACACGTTTTAGTACTCATAATTTCAACGTTTTCTACTATTGCTCATTAATAACACCATTATAAACTGAGACCGAATTTTCAAAGACCGAAATTTCTTAGAACCCGTACAATAGTTCTGAATACAGGAAGACTATCTTAAACTGATCTACATTTTTAAATTAAAATAATCTATTTTATGTTTTGGTATCGAAACAAAGGTTTTAATCAATTGATCCATAAAAATTGTTAGTTTTTTTTTAAATCTAGTATCGAGTGAAAATTCTAATAAAAGTTAATTAATATGATCGATGATTAGAAAACATTTTGAATCCATAGTTACTAGAAGATAACGTGCATTAGTAATTAATTTATCCTCACCAGCCATCGGGGATCCTATGAAATAAGATATGCCTGGTACAACAGTATTGGTTGCTATAACTGCTGCGAAATGCTCACTGAAGTGCATCTTGCTGTTGATAGGCACGTACGTATTGAGAGCTCCATACGAGAATCCCCAAAAGAAAGATGTTACCATGAACAGGTTGTAACTAGTGTTGAATTTAAAACTTAGAAGTAGTAATGCTGAGGTGCTGATGATTATGGCGTGGGCAACAACTGAGTTACCAAACTAAGGAGAAATAAAGAAAACCGATTAAATATGTTACTCCCCTAATGAATGAAGATTAGGTTATCTCTAGAAAATTAGGGGGAGATATTTCACTTTACTTTTTTGGTTGCTTGAATTCCAGCAGAAAGTCTTCCGAAGACATCACCAATTCCCGACAGCTGTTTAGCGAACATTACAGTCGCAAATGGAATACCTTTTTCCATTCCATAGCCAGTCCAAATAATATAAAAGGTTGCTGTACCGAATACCCAGAAAAAATTGCTAATTGTGAAGAACCAAAATTCAGACGAGGACCAAATAGGACTCCTGAAAAAGAATTAAGTGAGAATACAATCTATGGTTCGTCATATAATTATCAAAACAACCATCCTAAAACATTTTGGGCCAAGTGCCATTACTCACCACTCAATTTTGAACGGCCTTGAAAATAAGCTTTCTTTGTCGAAAGTGTGTTTCTGCAAATTAATAAAAAGAATAGTAATGAATTGATACTATAGGTTAACTTCTTTTCAATAAATGTATTCATTATATTTGGTACTCACTCCTTCGAAAGAACCCTCCCCATCTTCATCGTCTGATTCTTCGTCTCCGATTTGCAGGTTAATTTTCCTTCTCAAACTTTCTATTGCTTCAATTCTGGGTTGAGAGTCTCCATCGCTGTGAAAGATGTAATTAAAATTTGTATTGGGAATCAATTTTAGAGTCAGAAAATTGATTGAGTATATTGTATTGGTATTTATTGTAAAAGACCTGTTGCTCAAAGGAAAATAATTAGATAAATAATGGTAAATAGGTTTAGCCTGAAATTAAATACAGATTACTCGTATGTATCATATACAGGTATGAAACGGTAGTTGAAATTTATTGGATATATTATATCTGTTATTATAAATCGATCATTTCTTAATTAAGAAAGAGTCGAATTGAAATTTTTATACCAATAAATCTGATATGTTACACATACCTTGTCGAGTTTTCTTCTTCCAGTAAATCGTCTAACCTACAATTACTGATGAGAGACAGTTCGTCACAGTTGGATCTCTTCACAAAACTCTGAGGGTTTGACATCAATTCATGAGACAGCTCTGATTTCGAAAAGCCCAAAGAGTGCTTGCTGGGAGATCTGCAACAGGAAATATCTGTGGTAGAAAATTTTATAAGATTCACAGATAAAAATTGTATCTGCTAGTTGAAGACAAAAGGAAATGCATGATGATAGTTGTGATTTACGGGGTAATTTAAAGTAAAATATTTCATTTATTTTTTCAGTAGTATCTAGTTGAAGCTAATTTATAAAATATAGAGAATAATTAATTAAGGAACTAACGCGAAACTGAAGCTACATTTAGTGGAAGGTCCACCAGGTTTTCGGTCTATACTCATGTCAGACGGGTGTAGGACGTTTCTTGAGTAATAATTTCCCACTCTGTTGGGTGTAGTAATGTTATAAAGAGAACTGCTGAGGTAACCAGCTTGCGGCGACAACATCAGTGAAGAAAACGATCTGAAATAGAAAAAGTAGTTTTGAGATACCTGATAATAAATCTAAATAAAATACCTTTTCGCCATTTTTTATTTATTAACTAACTTATTTAATACTTCTGGCTGACAATAAGATCTGGTACGATCGAAATACTCTTGGTCCTCTGAATAAACTGTAGGGATGTTGAAGGCGTCAGGAGGAAGTGGTTTGAAAAGAATCCCAGGTATGACGAGAAGAAACACTGGAACAGCACTAACCAAAAGTGAGATTGAAAATCCTAACGACTGGATCACATATGAATAGAGTCCACCCTGTGAAACAAAATACCATTGAATATCGGTGCCAAAGTATATTTGATTTTGATTTTTCATATGAGCTATCTATTTTCACGAACTTGTAGTTTTCACAACAAAATTCGGTCTCGGAAAACTCGGTCTCAGTTTATAATGATGTTATTAAAGAACAATAATAGAAGAAGTTGAAATTATGAGTACTAAAATGTGTAGTTTATTTATGAAAATCGTAAAACATCATTAACCGTTGTAAAATGATACGTAACATTAGTAATTTGACCTGTTTTGACAATTATTTAACATGAGATTTGCGAGGAAAATTAAGTCTCGGAAATTTCGGTCTCAGGTATAAATAAAATTTATGAATTGGATGTATCGGGGGTATGCCCCCCCCCCCCCCCACACACACACACCCAATGCCAGGTTATTAAACAATCATGAAGTGTGCAGTACAACAAACTAGAGGATACAGCAAACTACATAACAGTCATTTATGTTGAGCGGTCATTTATAATTCTGAGACCGAAATTTACGAGACCGAAATTTCCAGCCACCATAGAATGTAGACGCAGTACCAACTTACCAGTACGAATACCCCCACTCCAGCCCCAGCAAGTGAGATAGCAGTGGCAATGGCATTGTACTTCACGAAGTATTGCGACAACATCAGCAGTCCGCTCAGAGACATCATATTCATCCCAAAGGCTACAAATTCATATTTTGTTAACTAAATAGTATATACTAATCAGTAATTATTAAAATGTTCAGTATACATTCATAAAGTACAGACAATTGTAAGCATTTCAATATCTTCAAAATATTCATCGTAGTATCGCAATCCCTTTACATGAAAAATATATTTAAAGTTTACCAATAACTCAATGAAAATTTGATAAACATTTTAACAACATCGTCTCTAATTAACTTTTTAATTCCATTGGATTTTTAGAAATGGAATACCATCCTATTTCTCCAGAACATTTTAGATTGATTGTGTCCTGCATAGCTCCTATATATTTACTGACAGTGGGGAGTTGTCTTAAAAATACACTGGCTGAATATAATCCAAACTTTTAGGATGAAATTTAGTTTTTTCACTAGTTCGCAATAATAAATAAAGTCGAGACAAGAGATCATTTATGGTCTTATCTGCATTGTGAAATAATATCAAACTGTTATCAGAAACTGATAAAAGAAAATGAAGAATTATATACCTGCTAGCACAGTTAACAACTTATCAAAGCTGCAAATAAGTATACACTATAATAATCAAACTGTAATTGGGCAAGAAACTATTGCATGTTATTAAATCGAAATAATGCTGGCATTTTGATGGTTTCTCCTTCTAAATAAAGTGATAAAATAATGGAATTAATATTGTAGTTACTTACAGATAACAATTGTCATGAAAATCAGAACAGCATAGGTTGGCACTAAGTAAGCTCCAATGTACCCAAGCGTCGAAAGCAAAGATCCAACAATGGTGACTGGGCGACAACCGTACCTAGTTATGATGAAACTGGAAACAGCACCTGCAATGAAAAAATTGCTTTGTTTGGTCCTATATTAGATAGTAAATATGATGAAATTTTTTCCCAGATTACTATATGAAAAATTCCTTATAAATTTATCACAAAGTATTGTAGAAATAAGGTCCATGATCTTCAAACCGCATAACTATAATTTGGTTCAGTATATATATTTCCATATTATTTACAAGTTTAGGATATTCTGTGTATTCAACAGTTGTTCGAAACACTAATATGACGAAGAAGAAAAACCGTACGGTCTTTGTTTGGATTCTTTTAAGTAAACAGTGCTCAGTGAAAAAAGAATTAAAAGTAAATAAGAGTTAATATAATAAGTTTTTCCAATTTTCTATTTCTAAAATAATATTAAATTTAGGAATTGATATTGTATCTACCAAGCTGACAAGGGGTGTACAATCTTGCTTTTTTATTTAAAATTAGTAACACGGAAGTACAACGGATATTGGAGTGTCTTTATTGTAAATTTTTCAAACGCATATAGAAACTATTAATACTATAAAATTCCATGGGGTTAGACCGGTAGAGCAAAATGATGAGGACATTAACCGTATTGATTAGAACAGGAAAACAATTTGATTGTAAAGACCTTTAAAGACTGATGTTATGATTGCAAAAAAGATGAAATGTACAAATTATAAAATTTTTATAATTTGTAAAGATGTTTTTGTTTCGCAATTCACTGTATAAATTCATAAGTTCCCAAAGAGGTTAAACTTACTCCCAATCATGAAGACTCCATTAGCTATGGCCGGTATGACATTGGCAGCACTCTTACTCACTCCGTGCATTTCAGAGATGCTTGTTGTATAATCAGCAAAAATGAAGAGATTGCCTAAAAAGAATAATTGAAACATTATCTCAATACTAAGAGAAAAAATGAAAATTAAACACATTGTGAATAATGACTTACCTGCGAAAGTGAACACCAGAAAAAAAGAACATGCTAAGATTACCCAGGCATATCCACTGTCGACATTGGGAATCTTTCTTTCTCTCGCTGTCTCAGATTGTTCTGGAGGTGAGTGTTCGTGGATGTCATGACAGAAAGTGCTATTTCTGCTCCTCTGGTACGGACTAATTCTGTAAGATAACTTTCCAGAACTTCCAGAAAACGGTTGTTTTGGTGGTATCAGAAAATTCTCGTCTGCTGAAAGATTACCTTTGGAGAAATTTTTGTCGTATGATATATTTTCTCTCAGTTTCATATGTTTCTGAAAAAGAAGAAAGAGTAATTATGCATAATTTGTAAAAAATGTATATTTTAATACCGACTTCTCTATTTAAATATTTTAATCTTACAGATAACACCTATGAGAGCTGGTGTCTGGACAAATCATTCATGGAAATTTCGGCCTGGAAAATTCGGTCTCGAAATTATAAATGGTTTCTTAACATAAATGGCTGTTACGTAGGTTGTTGTATCCGATAGTTTGTTGTACTGCACAATTCACGATTGTTTAATGATTTGGCCGAGGTGTAGGGGCAGCACGCCCTCAATACATCAAACTGGTAAGATTTATTTATACCTCAGACCGAAAGTTTTGAGATCAAAAATTCCGTGACCGAACTGTAAAATGTGACATCTAATACAGGATGCACTAGGCCGATTAGGGTCAATTAATTTAACCAACGGAAATATAATTTCATCATAAAGAGGGGTTTAACAATTATAAAAGGCCGACACCATTTTTTAGCCATCTTCAGTGCGGCACTAAATTGGCATCTGGTTTGCGATTGCAGCCTTGTAGACAAAGTGACTTCTTCAGTACAGTTTGAAGTGCTTGGAGTTACAAACAACATTTTGAGTAGAAGATTACAAATAGAGAAGTTAAAGGCATTTCCTTATCGAAGAGACAAAATTCTCATTGCTTTTAGTCTAACATGACTAAGTATCTATTTAAAATATTGAAAGTAATTTATTTAGAAAGAAAAATTAGACGACGAATGAAGGAGAGTAAAGCTCATTCAAATATTAAACTTCTGATACTGAAAAACATTAGGAAAAACATTACAATTCAGCAACAAGTGTTATATCCATCAATCCCTGTTATCCCAAAAATAGAAAAGAGTGTAACTACTCAGTGTTACTATACCACTAGTAGGTTCTCTATCAGATTTACGCTTTAGATATGAAGTGAGGGAGTGAATTAGCTTTTAGTTTATTAGAGTAACAATCTTTTCATATTTATGAAAAACATTTAAGACCCAATTGGTCATTTCCATTTAATTTCGATTTAGATACTATAACAACTATAAAGAATCATAGGTATATCGAACTAACTCAACAAATCTTTTGCATAGGTATATTTTACATAACTATATATTGTGACATATGCAAATAAATAAATCGATTGATATTATGATTTTACCTAGTGTTTCAAATTCATGTTATGTTTTTTCCATTGAATATTTAAAGGTGGTTAAATTGACTTCCTAGTTACGAATGTAGCGGTAAAAAATACCTATAGTGATTAATAAACTTTTTGTGCATAGATAAGTAGATTAATACCTATTTAATTTGAAGGATATCTACAGTAGGTAGACAACCTCCTTATATATAAGTAGATGAAAACACACTACTACAATAAGTAGGTACATAGGTACTAGTTTGATATCTTTGTAAGTAGGTAGAAGGACATATTTTAACAGGTAATTACATTGATATCTTTAGTAGCGATGAAGATAATTACAATATCTCGATAACGAAGCTTTTTTTAGATATTTTGTTACTTGTGAAAAAGTCTTTATTTTGGGTTTTTATGCAAGCTGTCATATTTTGTCGGATTTGAAATGAATCCTGTATATTGTATAACTTAATTGTAATACCCACTAAGAATTGCACACATTACTGTTTTACTATATACATAAAGTTTAAAATATGAAAGATAAGATAACTGGAGTTTTGAATAAAGTGATTCAATTATTTATGACGCTGTTACACACAAATGTATCACTAGATTCACCTCAGACAATGCAGGCGAAATGAGTTGCAATGGTGCAATGCAGTCACTTTGTCTAGAGAAAGGAAAGAAAGAAATAGCCCAGACTGACCGGAAACAGCAGTGCGTGTGACGTTATTTCATTGGTCACGATATAACTAAAATACAGATAACAACAAATTAGTAGTCTATAGCTTATATTCTACTGTTATTAATTAGATTAAATGTTTATGCTCTGAATTAATGTGAGTGTAGACGCGAGAATTTTTAAGACATTCTTGCAAAAAAAGGCATATAAAGCACATTAAACAATGAAAATCATTAAAAAACAATTGTGCCGTAACTAATGCAAGCTAACACATGTGCTCTAATTAATGAAAGAGTTTATCCGATCGTTCAAGAAAAATATCTCAAAAACGCGCAAAATACATCACTTGAAAGGGGACATAAATGTCGCCTTATTGCATACAGGGTCAATCATAAATGACTCCAATTGAGATCATTTTTACTGTTAACACAGTATATTATGATCTTTTACTGTTTTTATCATTGAACTATAATGGATATTTATGGTTCTATACCTAAAGCCTACCACTACCCTATTCCTTTTTGTTCGATATAGTTCTCGCGTCTTAACCGGATTTAACAGGAGAGGTTAGAGGTGTGCTTCTAAATATAGACAGAGATACACGAGGGACACGTGAACATAAAAGGTAGGTAGATGCTTCTGCTATGATACTAGGAAAGAGAGAAACAAGACTTTATTTAGAACTGTTGTGATGGGTAAACGGAAATGACCAGAAAAAAACTTGATAAACGGACATGAAAGAAGTATCAAGTAAAGTGAACTACTAGCAAAAAGATTTAGAGTGAGAATAGATATTTTTGAAAGGGAAAAACCGCTGCGTAATGTAGATGGTAATGGCGTCTAGACAGGTAATACTGACTGGTGCTTTTAAAGTGTTTGTAGGTGATAATGTGGTCGGTAATGTTTCATCAAAAGGTAATACCCATACCAACAATTGGCAGATATTGTGCTCAAACATTATTATGTAATAATTAGTAAATAATGAACAAGCTTTGAGCTATACACAGGAAATAGATATATTAATTTGTTCAAATTATATGTATATAAGCTTCGTGAGATTTTTTTGTTTTCATCCCTTTCGGTAAATTATCATGCAATTTTATTCATTTAATCAATTTATCTTTATTGAATTCATGAATTGATATTTATCGAAAAATTGTAGACACAGCTCTACTCAGTTGATATAATTTGAGATAAATGAAAGTTCTAAAATAACAATATTTTTCATCACCTATAAAATTATTTAATTTAAGTCTACAGATAGTCTAAAGAAAGATTCTGAAGAAAACAAAATATTCCAATCAGAACTTACATGTTCGCTGATGATGCTGTGTTTAGGAGGTTCACAAAAGGATCTATCAGCAGCTAGAGAGTTAGAACGAAGTCTATTCTCAGTAAGGATGGTTTCATCTGGTTCCAGGACTTTGTACTCGGGTATGGTAGTAAGAACTGAATTGGGGTTGTAGAGGGTTGTTGAGAGGCTGTCGAAACTAGGAGTCGAAACATTTTCACTCGAACTTTTAGAGCTTGAGCTAACATCTTTGTTGCTGATTGAGTCATCTGGTGTAAGTGGTCTGCCTCTGATATAAGCATCTTCAGCTCCTGAGTCTGAATCCACCATTCTGCTACTACCAACCTCTACTACATTCGATAGATTCGAATCGCTACTGAAGTCGGAATCAGTAGTAAAGGAGGCATTACGTGTTTCCTTCAAGTTTGGATTTGAGATTACCGCATGTAAGCTGACGTCAGCCATTTTCAAGACAGATCTGAAAGCAGAGAACAGAAATTGATAAGAATAATACAAGCATTTCAGTTGTGATTAGTCAGCAAAAAGAATAAGGACATTGATAAATTGGAGGGGAGCTCATGCAGGTAATTGGTTGTATGTAAACAAAATCTATGGGAACAAATGATTTTGGCGAGATGACTTCAAACATAAGACATTAAATTGAAGAGTGATCAAATCTTAGTTTGACTTGATATAAATTGCATAAGCTTCATGAATGTGCAAAATATTTTTGAAATAGAATTATTTAACCCAGTAAAAATCAGTTTGCTCTTAGATAAAGTAATTCATTCTTTGGAATAAATGATAGCATAAAATCTCTATTGATTAGGAGTACATTCGATCAAAGGCTAAGAATACTTGACAACAATATGCATAGAATATGTTATCTTATCAGTTGTGCTCTCTCCATACACACTGACAAGTCATGACCTTCTGCATCAGTCTACAGAAAGGGAATAGTTTCTCAAACTCGTACCCCAAAATAGAGCTAAATTGATACATACTTTTCTGAGACCTTTTAAACGGCACGATAGTTTCTGAATTTACAACAGTAATTATCTATAGATCCTGATTTTGAATGTAAAGGGAGTAGGAAAGAAACAAATCAGTAGAATCTGAGGAAAATTTACGCAAGTGTAAAATTCGATGTCAAAATAAATTTAATTCAATTAAATCACTTACGGTATGAACAAAAAAATTGGTTAAATTTACTTTGAATTATATGGTTATTTAGTAGTTTTTTTTAATTAAAAAGTGTCAAAAAATACTTTTTAACTATCTATAGATACTCTACAAGCATTTTCTCTTATTTTTTTATTTAGGCAGGCAAATACAAATCTGTGTGCATTACGTATAACTGTGCACTTGAGGGCCCTGTACTTCAAACTAATGTGACATGCTATCTGATAGTGATCTCAACATATCAAAATACAATGAAAAAGCCAACTTCAAGCGGAATAAAGATATTAGACACAATGTTATTTGATCGAATAGGACGAAGTGATGGTTTTATTATATGTTGCAAATAGTTGAAAATGTTAAAGATAGTCGTCAGAAATGGCGCTTTGCTCTGTTTGTTAGCATAATCAGCTGTCTGTTAATGAAATGGAAACAATAACCAAGTACCAAGCCTAAATGCACATCAATTATTAAAATTAATGTTTCGATACAAATTTGAATTAATTTAATATAAAATAAAGTAGAACGTGATTTAATATACACAAAAAATATAATCGTGTGCACACGCTCTATCATTTGTTCTATTTGTGAATTTCCGTAGCAGGTGGCGCTTCATCTCAAAATTATTTAAAAATATTATTGAAATCAAATTTTTAAAAATTAAGTGACATTTAATTATTATAATTTCCCTCTATCGATTCAAGAGAGAAGTTTCCCTTAAAGTTTACTGCCCCTTTAAGTGAATATCTCCCTGAATGAAAGACTAGCAAAGTCACGTGCAAAAAAGCAATAACCAACAACAATCAGAGTATGTTATAGAAGATGAGATTCACATCTTGTAAGAACCAAGCAATGCATCTTATGGGACTAAATACCCATCTAATTTTTTGCATATAATTTTTTTTAATTGAAACTTATTATTTTATTTATAACGGTGGAATAGTTCCAGTCAAAAATAGATTAAATAAAGAGATGGATGTGGGAAAATGGAATCATAATGGTCGAAAATTATTACATGAATTAAAAATTTATAAAAGAAATTAATAGCAATAATTTGATCAGGTCTATTTATAGTGAAGGTTATTATCTACTGTATATTACTTGGAAGAATTAGCCTTTAATTGTGTCAAATGCATATGTGGTAATCAATATTATTTACATCAGTGGCAAATGAAACTGAAATTAAATGAATTAAAAGAATTGAACAACTAGAAACGATTCCATTTGCAATGTATTCAGTATAATTTTCTATGTTTTGAATAGAGTATTTATCATTTTAAAATTCTAATTAGTTTGACAATGCATGACTCACTCACCTTTTACACAGGTTGTCCGAGTTACCAAATTGTTCGGATGTATTTTTGTGTTGGCCTAAGTCCTAAGAAAAGCAGCGGTGAAGAACGGAAAACATTACTCTAAGAGATCTGAGAGCACACTGACCCTCCCAAAGCTAAAGATACTGCAGCACTGACTGCAACTTCTCAGAAACTGCACCACTGACTGCAATCTGTGAGAAACTGCAGTACAAACTGCAACCTGAAAGAAATTGAACCTCCGTCTCCTCATGGTGGTGGGGTCGACGACTTCGGCCGGACGCAAAGCCAGTATACTCCCACCTTGCTCTCACATAAGTGGAAGGCAGTTCTTGCACAGAAGTTATGCTCAATCTCACACAATATCTTGACCTAAACATCATTTGTATATTTATTAGCATTATTTTTCCATTGGGGACAGTTAGTGAGCAATATTGAATGTAATCCCCATTCTAGATATCCCTCACCTGCCAGCTGTCGCACAACTACCTACTCTCATCTTCACAGCTTCGTTTGCTATTTCATGACTAATAAATACTTTCGTCAAACACCCGTTGCATAGACATCTTCCGACAAATATAACATACTTTTAAACTATAATTGTTTTTATTATCAGCTCCTTCCTGCCCCAAACCATACTTTTACACTCTTCATCTGGATTTAATCAACCAACCCTTCCCACTAACCATGTCCACTCCTCAGATCTCTCTCTCTCTCTTTAACTCGTAGGGCACAGGAACTTTTGACTGAAGCTCTTTCTAATTTTTCTTCGTCACTTCATAATCGTAACTACATCTAGCTCACCGGCCCCTCCAGTTCAGGCAAGTCTCTTTAAACTATCTTCTCATAACACAACCCACCCCATTTCAGTGGTTTAGGTCTCAATCTGATAAATTCTTGTTTTCCACGCTCGGCTGTCTGTTGCACTAATTAGTTCGACTCAAGTATAACCGTCCAAATTTTAGGACCCATCTACTTCACAATCTCATAACACACAGCTTCAAATGTTGTAATATGCTAGCTGATTCTTGTTCAGCTGCAAAATAGTGCTTTCGCCTACCTATTCAAAAGGATGGGATACATGTGTAAATGTAATGAATACTAAAGGCCCCTTTCCACGTACACTCTTTTCCCCGCAATCATTCCCTATTAGTAATTTTAGGCCTCGCCCATACAAGCAATGCGCGTGAGTGATTACTGGTGCGCTTTTACACGTACAGCCATTGCAGCAGTTCACCACTTGCAGTATGTCCTTCTCTGATTATAGTGAAAAGGTAGCACTGTGTTTAGTTGTATTAACAAAAGACAAAAAGCGCAAAAGAAGATCAATGTGGGCTAATGATGTCTAATAAAAACCTTATTTTCTCTGAAAATACAGTATTTTCAGCTGAAATATTTCATATCATTAAATAATTTATATTTATCTATCATAATAACTAGACACACCGCCCTTGAATTGAAATTGCAGTAGAGACATTAAAAAAACTTGATGTGTGTTAGTAGGAATTTTATTGCTGTTGGTTTTGACAGGAACATCTAAAGGTGGACTTCCAATGCGGCTGAAGCGGCTAGAGCCGTGCGGCTCGAGCCGCTCTACGACTGTCAGTTTCACTTTATAAATTAATGAATTATTATGAATTTATTTAATTCGATAATATATTTATTAGTATTAATTAATTTATTAATATTAATTCCACTATCAATGTGAATTAATCTATTTATGTTTATTTATTTATTAATATATAAGAGCCTACATAATCTTTCATCCATAGGCGGGATACAATACAGACGACCTATCATCGAACTGCGCCTTCTAAACTTCGGAAGCTGCTACGGTCAATACATTCTCGCTGCACTCCTGATGTATTCTTTCTACAGGTTCCCAGAAAGAGGCCCACGTACAGGAGAAAAGCCCACAGGAAAAAAGTCCACAGGAAAAAAGCTCACAGGAAAAATGCCCACAGGGAAAAATGACCACAAGGAAAAAGCCCAAAGGTATAAAAGCGCACAAGAAAAAGCCCACAACTACATAATTTTTTAAAATGAAGGAAAACATAAAGGTGTTTCAAATAAGGGCATAAGTTTACAAAGGCACGAATATTGAATTAGTTTTCTATGTCTTGCACCATTTGTCTCATTTTGAAAGTCTTCATCGCTAAGAATTATTGTAAACTTGTTAAATTAAATTTATAGTATATAAATTTGAAAATTTTCCGTGATTTTCATTTTACCATTTCAATTAAATTTTGCTCCCCAGCGGCTCTATCCTGAAGCTCTGTGAGGTGAATGGAAGAGAAGGGAGTTCCGATTTGTTCCG
Organism: Caprella mutica; assembly: GCA_947561585.1. Lineage (NCBI taxonomy): Eukaryota > Metazoa > Arthropoda > Malacostraca > Amphipoda > Caprellidae > Caprella > Caprella mutica. Next base: position 229,464 of record CANNZV010000206.1, read on the forward strand.
AACACATGGGTTCCGAATTGTTGTAATTTGGATTATGTATTATCATTTTTCATATTAACCATATAATCCATATTTATAATTTTTTAACGCTACTAGCAGTTTTAGAGGATAGCGCTAGGGTTATGCTCTTCAACTACGAGGTCTTAGATTTTTTTGTTAGATAGGCTCGTAGGCTTCATTTACTATCACCTCTTCATTTTCCTCTTCCATCCGTGAGTGCAACCACTGGTGCTTGTGCCGCTTTTCGTCAGATTCCTTGTTAAAAGACTGTATTCACGGAGTAGCTTTTCTGTATCCATTATCATTGTCACCGAAAGTTGTAGGTGACTTTGTTCATGGAGCTACTTTACTTTCTGACAACATCTTCCAGTCCTTTTTTTTTTTTTTTTTTTTTGACGTCGGCGATAAAACGAAATGGCCGAAAGCTGACGTTAAACCCTATACTAAAATAAATAGAAAACAAATGTGATTCAGAATATTTTCCGTTAACTTATACCCTTATTTAAAACTCCTTTATGTTTTTCTGTATTATAAATATTAGGTAGTTGTGGGCTTTTTTCTCAGGGCTTTTATACCTGTGGGCTTTTTTCCTTTTGGGCATTTTTCCCTGGGGACATATTTCCTTGTGGCCTTTTTTCCTGCTGGCTCCTTTCTGGGAACCGTGTTCTACATACAATTAAGTTGTCAAATAACTCATCTTTTTTATATATTGACTAAAGTTTATTTCTAGTATTAAATAATCAAGGTAGCTTTTATCATAGTAAATAGATAGTAAAGTATGCTAAGTACAATATTGGAACATCCGAAAATACTACATAGACGTGACCGCGATTAAATCGAGTGACGTCATACAAGTTGTTTCCAAATAAGAACTGTGCTGTTATTCAGTTAATTGTGAATTTTGTTTTTATCACGTTTTACATTCTATTCACATAATATCAAACTTGATGGCCTTCAAACTCTCCAGTAGAGTAAAGGTGACTGAAGGATCTAAGAAACATTTGCACTTATCTGATTAAATTAGAATTTCTATTGAAAAGTCATTCGTCAAATTGTGATTAAAATAACATTTAACTATAAGCAACTAAGTTTATATGTTAGATAATGGTCATTCAAGTGCTCAATTGTAAGTACAATAGATTACTAGGTACCAACTTACATTTTACAGGTTTGCCGATAAGCCAACTTATAAGTGCCAGCCTGATATTAAATACATAAAGGTTATCTAGGTACTGGAAGGTTTTAAATTTCGAAAAGTTTAAATTCTTTATATTTTTTCTATAATCTTGGTCAGGGTGACACATGTGAAATCTTCAAAGCTTTAGACACGGTTCAGACAAGGTTTACTGTAACTATTTTAGTATATCCCCTCCCTTACTGAATTATAAACGGTAATAGGGGGGGGGGGGGGGTTTGTTGGCCTAGGTCGTGGACCAACAGTTGGGCCCCGACAATTGGGCAACGAGACAATTATATTGTTTACCAATTGTTTTCAGAGTTTACTGTATTAACACGTTCCCCGCGTATTGTACCATATGTGTACCATGAGGTACTATCCACTATCGCGTATTGGTACACATGTGGCCCAAGTCACCAAATTTACATACATCTGAATAAATGTAATACACATGAAAACTTAGGTTCATTTGATTACTCCAGGGTTAGGAATATATAAATAGATTTCAAATGATTAAAAAAATGTAAGGTTTATCTATCAAAACAAATACATTGTCCTCTTAGAACATTTTCTAAATTAGAAATTTATTTTCTCCTAAAATTCCAAAAAATAGTAAAAATTCATAAATAACGAAACTAAATATTTAATTTAGTCATTTCCAATAGTACAAATATATTCATTCTCTATATTGGGAAAAAAATCAATCAAAAACGAAACATTTGAGCAATTCATAAAGTATAAAAATATATTTTCCTCAAAATAAATGAAATATGAACAATACTCAGATAACAAAACATAATAATGCATATGATATAAACATAAATTTCTACAAACTGAACAATGTTTTACAAAATAAACCAACAATTGTTCATTTCCTAAGAAGGAGAATAGACGATCTCTTGCAGTCACTGATTGCCATTCATTTTCTTTATCCAGATTTTGTGGCGCATCATTTTGAGATGAAATAGGATTCGCAGAGATAGTATCTGATGTATCCTCAACATAATCATCATCTGAATCACTAGATTCTAGTACTAAAGGTTCTTGCGAAATTTCCTCACCCGAAAAATCACTTTCTAATTCATTTCCATCATCTTTCTCAGGAAAAAGATCAGTGATGATCTTGCGAGGGAAAATGAACCATTTAACTTGTGTTTCGTTGTTTTCCGTAAAACGACCCAGCTTCCATGATGTTGAAACCAATGGACAAAGAATTAATGGCTTATATACTAGTTTATAACACGAAAGGCAATAAAAAATAAAAGGACACACTAGTCATCGCGAGATAAGCCTATAAAACACATGGTACACATATGGTACAATACGCAATATACTTTAACAAGTTCATTCTATTTGCTTATTGTACCATATTTGTACCACGATTTTTTTTGTTTCAAATTACTGTAATAATATATGACAACACACTAAACTTCTTTCTTGACGCTACCAAGCTGCGCACTGGCTAATACATGAAATCCGCTATAGCGGATTTGATTGCAAATGAGCATACGCGGGAACGTGTTAACTTAATTACAGACCCTTATTACTGTAATAACTAGGTTTGTGACAATATGCGTTTTGTATAAAAACATAGTCTTGAGCATATTTAAAATAAAGAATATTCCTTACATGAAAAGAATATTCCCGTTATGATAATAAATATTTTTTAATAGAACATATTCTTTTCATGAATAAATACTATTATTCTTTTAAAGTACAATAATTTTCTGTTCCGAGATAGGTCATGTAAGCAACAAATTTCTTAGTTACAGTTCCTCTATATAGTGAACTTCTGTGAAGTAAATGATTTAGGATGTAACCAATGGAAAATAAGAATGTAGCTATTTTAGATGAAGAAACAATAGAAAATCCTTCAAAAGGATGTAGGTATTTTAGACATACCGGAATTATTGGAACATACAAATTGAAATAAAGTTAATGTGAATTATTTGATGACTGTATTATCATAATCTCATTTTATTCCAGCAACTGTTCAATGTAACGTATAACCTATAAGATTTACCCATTTTTTACCAAATACATATTTGTCTTCGTCAGCCGATGTAAACTACACATTGGATCCATATGACTTGATTCAAAATAATACGACTTATTTAAATACTTGAAAGATTTGCATTGCATTGAAACATGAGATTGTATATTCGGGGGTATATACTTTATGTTGGCTCAATTATTCATCTCATTATTAATTCATTTTCATTACTTTTCCTTTCATCTAATTGGTTTAAATATTTTCAACAATCAAATTCTTCCACTTATTTTGGTAGCGTGGTTATTAATTACTGCCGAACGGACATTTAAATACAAGGGTTCGTCTTATTCGAAAATAAGATAAAAATTCAATAAGTTGCAATTAATTTCTGAATTACAAGGACAATGAAACGCATAATAAACTTAATATTATAATGAACTAAGTAAGCACATAAAAATACAAATGGATAATGGTAATAACCTTCATGAACATATGAATAAACATTGTAGAAGATTGTTATTTCTAAAGAACGTAATTATGAAATACTACAATTAAAATCAATAACCTAAATACGATTACAATAATAATGAGTAGGGAAGCCTTAACTCAATATACTTTACACGACACATTTGAGGGGTTGGGTTGCAAGAGGTCCAGCTTCCAGTCTCAACACTTAGAAAATCTTCTTCTTAGAACCAGAGACTATTTAATCACTAGTTAAATATATACCAACTATATGACGACTGGCTACAGGCCTAAGCTTGCCTATCTGAACTATCAAGTCCGATCTCTGCTGAATTCCTCTCTGAACTACCTTCTCCTAATCTCCTACGACCCTCTAAGTTCCAAATCCAGCCCACAAGATATAGTTCTAACCCTCAATTGGTCAACTCAAAGGAGAGTAATAATCTTAAACCCACAAACTGACCATTGGACTTTCTGTATTTTGCCCAAAAGGCGGTCCTTATACCAACTTAACATCTTGAAACTAAACACTCAGATATGTATGTGAACCCATTACCCTTGATTGTTTCAATCAATCGCCGGACCACAGGAATCAAAATATTGTTTCGTAGTCCGGAAACTTATAACCAAAACCAATTTCAGATGCCATTAAATCCTACTGAGTTGGTATATCTAACTCTTGAAAACCCTCCTAACAAGTGAAATAGAGCACATCTGCGCAGGCTATGTGGTTTCCCTATGTCTGTTTACAAAATAATATTGGTTCACTTTACAGCCCAATTAACTTTCTACTGACTTTGGTAGTCACCCTTAACTACAAGACCTGATAAATAATGACCTATCAAGAAGTTACTACTAAATATTATACAAGATTATCATCCAAATGTGATTTAAGGTGCTTGTTAATATATAAAAAATATAAACATATTTTAAACATAAAAATAAACATTTCATTACTGTGTCTTCTGTCCAATTTTTTCTGGGCTTAATTGTTTTGGGGCCCAATTGTCCTGGGCCCAACTTTCGGTGCACCGCCTAGGTGACCACCACCTTCACGTGGTCGGTACCATTATTATACCAAATTGATTATTAGAAACTAAATTTTGTTATATTGTAATCTTGTTTGTTTCTAAATTAGTAGAGCCAACGGGGGCACCCCTCTATTCAATAGGGGCCTTTTGAATATTTATTTGTATCATTACTGTACTGTTCATGAAATTGCATTAGGTATTTCTTTGCATCTAATTTCTCTAGCTTGGGCCCTTCTTCATGCGGTCCCTCCTCCGGCTCCCGACCAATGCAGCCCCTCTGGTGCGCGGTCCCTCCTCCGGCTCCCGACCACCGCAGCCCCTCTGGTGCCGAGCGAGGTTGGCCGCCGACTGCTCCCGCCTGCAAAAAATGCACATAACCCTCTTAGTTCTAAAACCCCTTACTGCTAATTCTACCCCTACTTCTTCCTAACCCCAAACCGTAACCCCACATCTGCCCCCTCTACCTGCCCTTCCGGATCCCATACCTGCCTACAACTCCTTACATGCCTAGCATAATTAGCCCGACTAACTACACTCCTACACTTATGGCATTCCCTCCTATTCCCATCTACTGCTACCCCCCCCCCCACCACATGTTTCCATGTGGTTCTTCCTAGCCCCCTCAGTCTCTAAGCTTACCCCACACCTATCACAAATAAACCTAACCCTATCCTCAGCTAACCTATGCATCCTTTTCTCATGCACAACTAACCTCCCCCCCCCCTAGACTTACATACCTTGTCACATCCTTCCCAGTGACACCTAAAACCCTCTACCTCTATTCTTCTATCCTGAGCTACTACCCTATCTACCTTTTCTTCCCGTCTACCCCATTCGTACTTATGCCCCTGCTGCCTTTCCCAAAGCTCCAAATGCTCCTTCCTATCCTTCACATTCTTCTTCCACCCATCCCTATCTCCCACACCTGCCTCCCTAAGTAACCTCTTCCAATACAGCCCCGTCTTCCTCTTCCTACCTTTCTTTTTCCCCAGTCTTTCTAGTCCCTCATACCACCCCAACACAGCTGCCTTAACCTGCCTATCGTTCCCCATCCTCATCACATGCCCTAACCTTTCTAGTACCCTCACTTCTATCTTAGACCTAATCGATCTAATCCCTAACCTAGCCTTAACATCCCACATATTCTCCCCCCTACTTTCCATTTGCCTTAGTGGCTCCCCATTCCTATTACTCCAAACATACCTATACTTCCTATCAATACAACTCTGTAACTTCTTTATATCCTTCCCCCACCAAACCCTAACACTACAATCAAACAATAATCCACTCTCTACACAACCCTCTAAAATCCTACCCTGCCACCTCTTACTAAGCCTAGATCCCTTTAATTGCCCCTTAACCTTAGCCCATAACCCATTTGCCCGTCCAATCCTATTCCTACTATACTCTTCAGGTCTCATTCAAGATCCTAGCACCCTAATTCCCTCACTATCTCTATCCCCAAAAAACTAAAACCTCTTCATTATCTTCGTTATTCCTTTCCTCAAACTTACCCATAACCTCCTTAATCTTCCTTACTCCATCTTCTAATTCTACCCCCTCACCTATAATGGTAGTGTCATCGGCAAAGAGTGACGATGTTAAGGTCAGACTCTTTGCCTCCGAGCACCCCTTTTCCCACCTACCTGCTCCCGCGAAAAAACCCCCCGGTATCCAGTGCCACTTGATTCCCACCCTTTCACCCCCTAGCTCCCTTCTAGCTTCCTCCGCCTGTCTGATCACCGCTTGATGAAAAACGTTAAACAGAACAGGCGAAGTAGCACACCCCTCCCTCAAACCCCTAGCTGGCACCCATTTCTCACTAACCCCCCTCCTTCCCCCTAACCATATATTCCGTCGTCTCATGCAAATCCTTAATTACCCTACAACAATTCCCACCTAACCAATACCTATCTAAAATACTCCACAAGCAAGGCTTATTTACTCGACGATATGCCTTCCTCAAGTCCAGAAGCCTTGCCTGTGGTTCCCTATCCCCCTGACCCCCTGTCCTAACCCTATAACCACTAACATCTTCCCATATCCTCACCATGACCTGGGTCGCGTCTGCGGTCGACCTTCCCTTCTAAAACCTGCCTGATTTTCATCAACTAACCCTAACTCTTCTACCCACCATGCCTCTTAGAAATAACCCTAGCTAGAATCCTACTTCCCATAGCTAACAGACACACCCCCCTATAATTCCTATCTCCCTTCTTGTGTAGAGGCACCACTAATCCCCCCTTCAAACCCTCTTCCCACCTACCTGCACTTTCCCTAAACATAAACTGAACCATCCTAACTACCTTTTCCTTAACTTCCCTACACGCATTCCTGATACAACTTATCCTAACCCCATCTTCCCCAGGCGCAGAATCTTTGATCTCTTTGATCATCTCCTCTATCTCCTCCTCTCCCGGCTCCTCATTCATTAATTCGTCTGCCTCTTCTGCTTGCCTGCTCTCTCTTAAATCCCTAACTCTACCTAATACCTCTTCTAAAGTTTCCCTATCTTCCTATTGCCTATCCCTCGAAACTGCCTCAAAATGTTCCTTAAATTCCCTATTTGTGATTGTAGTGCTAGCTGGTGCCTTCCATCTCCTAGTCCCTAAATTCCTTAAAATTCTATACATATCCCCTACTTTTCCTCTCCTACTAGCATCCTCGCACTCCCTAATCTTTTCCTCCGACCATTCCCTTTCCCATGCTCTGAGACTATTCTTTAAATTACTACGTGCTAATCGTACCCCTTGCCTAACCTCTTCTAATTCCCTATTAAACCTATCTTCTACATCTCCCCCTCTATTCCTTAACCTAGCTCTATACTCCTGCCTACCTACTACCTCATTCCTACTCTCTACCCACCTACCTATTTCCCTCCTCATTATTTCTATTTCCCCCTCTCTACCTATTGTCCATGGATTTATTACCTTCCCATCCCTCCTACCACATACCTCATCAGCTACTTCTATTAATAATTTCCTAATCTTATCCCATTCCATTTCCCCTAAGTCCCCGTCCTCCCAATCTACCTCATCAAACTTTTCCCTCGTCCTTCTACTAAACTCTCTACTCTTCCCCTCATCTCCCAACACCTCCCATTTAATGTTTGGTGCCCTTTCTCTTCTACCCCCTACCTCCCTCCATCTCTTCCCCCTATACCTTATCACCAATTTCTTAGGCCTATGGTCAGAGAAAGTATTTTCTCTGACCGTCCCTACACTCCTAACTAACCTATGCCTATCTATGTATTCCCTTAACCATGAACCCATCCAACTCATACCACCTCCTATACACGTTACTAAACCAAGTCCCCCTATTTCTATGTGGCATGAAACTATTTACCCACGCTAACCCCTGTTCCTCACACCAATTAACTAGATCTTCCCCCGCAATACTCCCTGGTCCTATCCCAAACTTCCCACTCACACCCTTCTCTGCCTATTTGACCCTACATTAGCATTAAAATCCCCTCCTATTACTAATACCTCCCCCCCGCTAGTCATACTTACCTGATTTTCTAAATCTATTCTATATCTATCCATTCCCTCTAAATCCCTACCCCAAATAGGCTGATAAGCAGCGACTAATCTAAGGCCCTGGAGGGTGACTGCTGTCACCCTCTCTCCTAACCATTTCTTCTGACCCTCCCTCTTCCAACTATCTAAAGCTTCCCCTCTAAGAATTATCCCTGACTTCCTACCGTGAACTAAAGCTATTTAGTCCCTATCATCTCCTAGCCAAATTACCCCCTCCTGGTCTGAGTTAAGCTCAGAAACCAGGACTATCTCCCATCCCCGTCTAACTATGTAATCTGAAATTCTACCTAACCTTCTCCTATTGTGATCCCTTAATGAAACTCATTGTAAATTCCATGTGACTATTGTGGCTTCCCTCCTATTCTCCCCCCCCCCACCTCTATTCTTCCCACCCTCCTATTTCTATACCTACGACTATTTCTAACCCTTCTTCCCTCCCCACGACTTCTCCTCCCCCTGGGCATAGGTCCAGGGTTTGGATGGATCGTCCAAAGACTTACCTCTACTAGCAGCCGACAGTGTCTTCCAGACACCAGAGGTACCCCAGTGGATCGGTCACCGAAAGTGCCCTCGCTGTACAGATGTTTAAGGAGGTTGGCAGGCTGGCTGGACCGGCCTCCCTCCGTAGTCCCCCCGGGGGTGTGAGGCCTCCCCCCTCTCGGGGACTCCGCCCCACTCCTTTCCGGCTGGCCCGGTGGTCCATTGGCCGCATCCGGAGACAACCCCGGAGCGTTCCCCCTCGCTCCACGTGGAGGCTGCCCACCAAGCGAGGGGGTAGCTTGGGCCCTTCTTCTTCCTGACCAAACGCCCCCGTCAGGGGCGCGGTCCCTCCTCCGGCTCCCGACCACCGCAGCCCCTCTGGTGCCGAGCGAGGTTGGCCGCCGACTGCTCCCGCCTGCAAAAAATGCACATAACCCTCTTAGTTCTAAAACCCCTTACTGCTAATTCTACCCCTACGTCTTCCCCCCCCTCCACCCGTAACCCTACCCCTGCCCCCCCTACCAGTCCCCCCGGATCCCATACCTGCCTACAACTCCTTACATGCCTAGCATAATTTGCCCGACTAACTACCCTCCTACACTTATGGCATTCCCTCCTATTCCCATCTACTGCTACCCCCCCCACCACATGTTTCCATGTGGTTCTTCCTAGCCCCCTCAGTCTCTAAGCTTACCCCACACCTATCACAACTAAACCTAACCCTATCCTCAGCTAACCTATGCATCCTTTTCTCATGCACCACTAACCCCCCCCTAGACTTACATACCTTGTCACACCCTTCCCAGTGACACCTAAAACCCTCTACCTCTTCCCTTCTATCCTGAGCTACTACCCTATCTACCTTTTCTTCCCGTCTCCCCCATTCGTACTTATGCCCCTGCTGCCTCTCCCATAGCTCCAAATGCTCCCTCCTCTCCTTCACAATCTTCTTCCACCCATCCCTATCTCCCACTAACCTCTCAACATCCGTATAGTCCACACCTGCCTCCCTAAGTAACCTCTTCCAATACAGCCCCGTCTTCCTCTTCCTACCTTTCTTTTTCCCTAATCCTTCTAGTCCCTCATACCACCCTAACACAGCTGCCTTAACCTGCCTATCGTTCCCCATCCTCATCACATGCCCTAACCTTTCTAGTACCCTCACTTCTATCTTAGTCCTAATCGATCTAATCCCTAACCTGGCCCTAACATCCCACATATTCTCCCCCCTACTTTCCATTTGCCTTAGTGGCTCCCCATTCCTATTACTCCAAACATACCTATACTTCCTATCTATCCAACTCTGTAACTTCTTTATATCCTTCCCCCACCAAACCCTAACACTACAATCAAACAATAACCCACTCTCTACACAACCCTCTAGAATCTTACCCTGCCACCTCTTGCTTAGCCTAGATCCCTTTAATTGCCCCTTAACCTTAGCCCATAACCCATTTGCCCGTCTAATCCTATTCCTACTATCCTCTTCAGGTCCCATCCAAGATCCTAGCACCCTAATTCCCTCACTATCTCTATCCCCAAAAACTAAAACCTCTTCCTTATCTTCGTTATTCCTCTCCTCAAACTTACCCATAACCTCCTTAATCTTCCTAACTCCCTCTTCTAATTCTACCCCCTCACCTATAATGGTAGTGTCATCGGCAAAGAGTGACGATGTCAAGGTCAGACTCTTTGCCTCCGAGCACCCCTTTTCCCACCTACCTTCTCCCGCGAAAGACCCCCCCGGTATCCAGTGCCACTTTATTCCCACCCTTTCACCCCCTAGCTCCCTTCTAGCTTCCTCCGCCTGTCTGATCACCGCCTGGTGAAAAACGTTAAACAGAACAGGCGAAGTTGCACACCCCTCCCTCAAACCCCTAGCTGGCACCCATTTCTCACTAACCCCCTCCTTTCCCCTAACCCTATATTCCGTCGTCTCATGCAAATCCTTAATTACCCTTAAACAATTCCCACCTAACCCATACCTATCTAAAATGCCCCACAAGCAAGGCTTATTTACTCGAGGATATGCCTTCCTCAAGTCCAGAAGCCTTGCCTGTGGTTCCCTATCCCCTTGACCCCCTGTCCTAAGCCTATAATCACTAACATCTTCCCATATCCTCACCATGACCTGGGTCGCGTCTGCGGTCGACCTTCCCCTTCTAAAACCTGCCTGATTTTCATCAACTAACCCTAACTCTTCTACCCACCATCTAAGCCTCTTAGAAATAACCCTAGCTAGAATCCTACTTCCCATAGCTAACAGACACACCCCCCTATAATTATCCCTATTATTCCTATCTCCCTTCTTGTGTAGAGGCACCACTAATCCCCCCTTTAAACCCTCTTCCCACCTACCTGCGCTTTCCCTAAACATAAACTGAACCATCCTAACTACCTTTTCCTTAACTTCCCTACACGCATTCCTGATATAACTTATCCTAACCCCATCTTCCCCAGGCGCAGAATCTTTGATCTCCTTGATCACCTCCTCTATCTCCTCCTCTCCCGGCTCCTCATTCATTAGTTCGTTAGACTCTTCTGCTTGCCTGCTCCCTCTTAAATCCCTAACTCTACCTAATACCTCTTCTAAAGTTTCCCTATCTTCCTCATACCTATCCCTCGATACTGCCTCAAAATGTTCCTTAAATTCCCTATTTGTAATTGTAGTGCTAGCTGGTGCCTTCCATCCCCTAGTCCCTAAATTCCTTAAAATTCTATACATATCCCCTACTTTACCCCTCCTACTAGCATCCTCGCACTCCCTAATCTTCTCCTCCCACCATTCCCTCTCCCATGCTCTAAGACTATTTTTTAAGTTACTACGTGCTAATCGTACCCCTTGTCTAACCTCTTCTAATTCCCTATTTAACCTATCTTCTACATCTCCCCCTCTATTCCTTACCCTAGCTCTATACTCCTGCCTACCTACTACCTCATTCCTACTCTCTACCCGCCTACCTATTTCCCTCCTCATTATTTCTATTTCCCCCTCTCTACCTATTGTCCATGGATTTATTACCTTCCCATCCCTCCTACCACATACCTCATCAGCTACTTCTATTAATAATTTCCTAATCTTATCCCATTCCATTTCCCCTAAGTCCCCGTCCTCCCAGTCTACCTCACTAAACTTTTCTCCCGTCCTTCTACTAAACTCCCTACTCTTCCCCTCATCTCCCAACACCTCCCATTTAATGTTAGGTGCCCTTTCTCTTCTACCCCCTACCTCCCTCCATCTCTTACCCCTATACCTTATCACTAGTTTCTTTGGCCTATGGTCAGAGAAAGTATTTTCTCTGACCGTCCCTACACTCCTAACTAACCTATGCCTATCTACTCCCTTAACCATGAACCCATCTAACTCATACCACCTCCTATACACGTTACTAAACCAAGTCCCCCTATTCCTATGTGGCATGAAACTATTTACCCACGCTAACCCCTGTTCCTCACACCAATTAACCAGATCTTCCCCCGCAGTACTCCCTGGCCCTATCCCAAACTTCCCACTCACCCCCCTTCTCTGCCTATTTGACCCTACATTAGCATTAAAATCCCCTCCTATTACTAATACCTCCCCCCCGCTGGTCATACTTACCTGATTTTCTAAATCTATTCTATATCTATCCATTCCCTCTAAATCCCTACCCCAAATAGGCTGATAAGCAGCGACTAATCTAAGGCCCTGGAGGGTGACTGCTGTCACCCTCTCTCCTAACCATTTCCTCTGACCCTCCCTCTTCCAACTATCTAAAGCTTCCCCTCTAAGAATTATCCCTGACTTCCTACCGTGAACTAAAGCTATTTGGTCCCTATCATCTCCTAGCCAAATTACCCCCTCCTGGTCTGAGTTAAGCTCAGAAACCAGGACCATCTCCCATCCCCGTCTAACTATGTAATCTAAAATTCTACCTAACCTTCTCCTATTGTGATCCCTTAATGAAACTCTTTGTAAATTCCATGTGACTATTGTGGCTTCCCTCCTATTCTCCCCCCCACCCACCCCTATTCTTCCCACCCTTCTATTTCTATACCTACGACTATTTCTAACCCTTCTTCCCTCCCCACGACTTCTCCTCCCCCTGGGCATAGGTCCAGGGTTTGGATGGATCGTCCTAAGACTTACCTCTACTAGCAGCCGACAGTGTCTGCCCGACACCAGAGGTACCCCAGTGGATCGGTCACCGAAAGTGCCCTCGCCGTACAAATGTTTAGGGAGGTTGGCAGGCTGGCTAGACCGGCCTCCCTCCGTAGTCCCCCCGGGGGTGTGAGGCCTCTCCCCTCTCGGGGAATCCGCCCCACTCCTTTCCGGGTGGCCCGGTGGTCTCTTGGCCGCATCCGGAGACAACCTCCCTGGGAGTTACCCCTTCATCCTCATCTCTGTGTGCTTTTCTCAGAGCTCACAAAATGGGTGGTAAGAAGAATAAAAGAAGTAAGAGCGAATCCCCATCCCCAGCTGATATGAAAGACAATATGAAGAAGAAATCAACTGAGGCTGACGACGACAGACCTCAGAACCCCAATCTTGAGGCTCTATAAGCTCTTAATGCACTACTTGAGGTAATGGACTACTCAATCTCACAAACCAAAGTAACACTAGTGAAGACTATACCCAACTGAGTAATGAAATAAAGACTAAACTAATGAAAATTATCTCTGACAATGACTATCCAAGTGACCCTGGTTTTTGTCAGAATAAACCAAAGAAAATAATCAAGAGAAAGTATGTTCCTCTCCATGACACTTCAACAGTGACTCATGCCTTTCATCAAAGTTATTTTGAGTTCTTTTTTGAAGGCGATTCTAAGAGATCAACAAATCCCTTCCATCTGGAAGAAACTGTAGAGAGAGTAACAGGAGGAAGACCAGTGAACATCACCGGAATTAACAAAAATTAATACATAGTTGAGATAAACACTGAACATGCTGCCAAAATTATAACAACTATAAAGGACATTCACAGTATACCTTGTGAGGTTTCATCCTATGTCCCCTTTAATACTATTAGAGGACTTATTTATGTAAAGCATGTAGATCTGTCCACTGAGAAGAACTTGAAGGATTTTAAAATTTGGCTTGGTGGAAATTGCGGTATTGAGAGTGTAACACTGGCCTCATTTACAAAACCAAGAGATGCGAACATGACAGCCCTCATTGCCACCTTCTCAGGAAACCATCTGCCTTACAGTGTGTACATTTATGGTAAAAAGAGTGACACTAGAGTGTATCCTCCTTATTCAAACAATTAATGTTGTCTAAAACATGTTACTCCTATGGCCATACGGCCAAAAGATACAGATCTACTACTACCATATGCAAGAAATGCTTCAATCCAGGTCACAGCATTGGCATTTGTCATAACGAATATCGTTCCTATTCGTTCTATCACATGTGTAGTGAAAAATAAACAGCATACTATTGGTCAACAAAAGGTTAAAATTGATATAAAGAATCAAGTCGAGAACTGTGCATGTGGTGAGAGATTCAGTTGAAGTCGGAGTCCACTTTAATTTTCTCTTCGAACCGCCGGCATATCATAACACGTTTTCCAATGTGAATTGGTGTGATATTATGTTTGATCTGTGTCCTGTATGGATAGTGATGTAGATCCTTGAACAAGATTTTTAATACTCAGCTCTTGGCTTCGTCTTTGGATTGTTTTTACGGACTCCTTCCAGCAGAATCTTTCACCGCATTCACACCTGTCAGGAGATCTTTTAGTAAGCTTCCTGTCAGATTTGGGTGGGCTGCCTTCTTGTTGATGTTGTTGACTGATGCTTCGGCTTTAAATTTGTGAACCTGACGATAAATTCGGCTTTTGTGGGGATAATTGTTTAGGTGGATCTTCCTGCGTTATTTATGTATTTATTATCAAATATGTAGTAACGCAAAATTCTTTCTGCACTAATATCGAAAGCATTTTAAATTTGTCTGATTTTTAATTATTTGTTGTTATGGTCTCTTCATTTCAAATTTAAAAAATAAAAAACGCAACCTCAATAATGGTCGAGTTATTAGCACTGACATGGGTTGTAATTATACTAGGACACAGAAAATAGTTTTCCAAGTTTTGAATTATTATAACTCTTGAATTATTGGAGATATTTTGGTTATGTAAAAAAGTTGTGTCCAAAATATTAATCTATTAATGGTGAAAATTTCATATGTTTTCATCCAACAATATTCTTACTCTAACAATTTTAGTTGATGCTACCGAAAGTATGGTTGCGCAGTGTGTAAAGTAATAACGCGCAAATTCAACTCCAAACGACCTACATATTTGATCTTAACTGTTATTTTTTTACGTTTCTGTAATGCCAGTTGTGTGAATAGATCAGTATGTCTTGCTTGTTATTGTTAATTGTTTAATAAGAAAAAATGACCAAGCATAAATTAAAATGGTATCCCTATCACTTTATAAGATGCAAAAATGCATCAATTGCATGAAACGGATTTTCCTCGTCGTAGACAATCACTGAGTGGCTCGTCCACAAACACATTCGCTTTTAGAGAATATTGTGATTGGAGACGAGGCAACATTTTTTCTAAATGGAAGAGTAAATAGCCACAACAACAGAAATTATGCACCGTTAATTAAACAATCCTCGTGATATCAATTTCGATATGGACATTTGTCGAGATAAAATTTCTTTATGGATTGGAATATGTGGAAACGGCTCTATTGCTGGACCGTTTCTACGACAACAATCTTCATGGGGTTAAAAATCTAGATAAGATAAACTAAATGATAATTAAGACAGAGCCCCAACTCATACATCGTTAGAGAAAAGTTGAGAGAAATGGTTGACAGTCGCGTCGTGGTATGTAATCATGATATTGAGTAGCCTCCAAGATCACCGGACGGATACAGGGAATTCGACTGTCTAATTATAATAATCAGTGGTTCTTAAAGTATTTTTCTCGTGCACCCCTTGCATT
This sequence comes from Caprella mutica, assembly GCA_947561585.1. Lineage (NCBI taxonomy): Eukaryota > Metazoa > Arthropoda > Malacostraca > Amphipoda > Caprellidae > Caprella > Caprella mutica. Next base: position 245,091 of record CANNZV010000206.1, read on the forward strand.
TCTCATGCACCCCCTGAGCATTGTATTGCATTGAAATAGATTGAAAAGCTACAATTAGAATATATTTGGTTACTATGATTTAAAAATTAAATATGCAAAGTGAAAAAGTAAGGAAAATGATTGTTTTAGTTTAATAATGTAAAATTATTTTTTTATATGAGGAAAATTAAAATCGATTAGAAATTAATGAAAACCATATAATTTGTGATAATAAAGCAGTTTATTGCATTATAGTTATATGAATATTTAGAAAATGAACAGTTTAAGAACCACTTGTCTAATTAAAACAAAGCGTTGTGAGTTTTCCTGTTGGGTGTTGGCACAACGTTACTTCTGTCCAGTGCTTTGAATGTCAAAGTGAAGAAATTCATCGAAGCGCGGGTTAAAGGTGAGTGTAACTATGACTATGGCCATGTATTTTTTTTACTGGAGAATCTAAAGAATGTGCTACTGCACTTCTCGCAACAAATTGCGAAAAGGTATCACTCGTGAAGTGAACTTACAAAAAGCTAATCCCACTATTGTTAAAAAGGGTGATGTGAGCTGTGAGATCGAGGCTCAGTTGTATTTGGAAAGAAATGGAAAACATGTGGGAAAAGAAAGGGTTGCCTAGAACATTGTTGGTAAGTTCATAGTTAACGTCAATGCAGATTTTTTATAGAAATATATTATTAGTGTAATTAAATAAATGTTCTCACTCTTCCAATTCGCGAGCTTATTTTTTACATACTGTGCAAACATATTTTTCGTAGCAACTACTACAAAAGAAAACGAACGAAATTTTTCAATATCAATAGATTTAATGCTTTGAGCACAAAACTTTCTTTACATAATAAAAAATCTCCAATACTTCAGGAGTGTGACTGGTATATTCCACCCCGGTAAATTCCACCCTGCATGGTATATTCCACCCCAGTTAATTCCACCCTGCATGGTATATTCCACCCCGGTAAATTCCACCCTGCATGGTATATTCCACCCCAGTTAATTCCACCCTGCATGGTATATTCCACCCCAGTTAATTCCACCCTGCATGGTATATTCCACCCCAGTTAATTCCACCCTGCATGGTATATTCCACCCCGGTTAATTCCACCCAGCATGGTATATTCCACCTAGGGTAAATTATTTTACACGGTTTAGGTTTGATTAGTCGTTAATATTAATCATTTATTAATATTTTGTATAATACTTAGTAACTTGCATTTTCTTTATATCAATTTTAACATTTTGTTGACCAATAGCATGCTGTTTATTTTTCACTACACATGTGATAGAACAACTGAAAGAAAGGTTGTGTGAACGCTCTATTTCACTTTATTCAATCCTGAAGCTGTCTTTGGTGAATGGGAGGGAAGGAGATTGGCGTCCCTTGGGCCCTAAACTGTTGTAATTTGGGTTATGTTCAATTTTTATCATTCTATAACCGCTACTTGCAGTTTTAGTGGATAGCTAGGTTTATGCTCTTCAACTACGAGGTCTAATTATATTTTGTGTTAGGTAGGCTCATAGGGTTAATTTGTCAACGACCGATGGTAGGTGACTTGGATCATGGAGCCAATTACCTTTCTGACAGCTCATACCAGTCATGTACTTGCATCTAATTTCCTTTTGTCGTTAGCTATATGTCTTTCGGTTCTGAAACAAACGTTAAACCTCTTATTATAATAATTATATGCTCTTCAAATGCGAGGTGTTTGATTTCAATTTGGCAAGGCTCGTTGGCTTCATTTTGAGACCAGCAACCGGTGCTTGTGTCTTTTGTAGTTATATTCCTTGGTAAGTGACTGCATTCACTGAGTAGCTATTCTGCATACAAGAGCTTTGTCAGCGACAGATGATAACTGATTTTGATTAGCCAATTTCCTTTCTGACTGCTTCTTATAGTCCTTTGTATTAAACTTCTTTCTGACGTCAGCGATATGGCCTTTGGCTCCGAAGTAGACGTTTACCCCTACTAATGTAAATTAATTGTTCACGGGGGTGGAATATAATTTATATACCAAGAGTGGAATATACCGGGGTGGAATAAACCGGGGTGGAATACACCAGGGTAGAATATACCGGGGTGGAATTTGCTGGAGTGGAATATACCTAGAACCTTTCAGGAGTTTTATTAATTCAAATCAGAGAGCACTGTTTTCTGGAACACCCTTAATATAGATTTCTATCCATTTCTTAGTTTCTATTTTCTATCTGTGAATGTAGATAGTGTTTCCCTGTCCATTATCGTGATTACCAAACTTGCGATAACTATGTTTCCTTAGCCACCTGCTAGTCTCTCTTCTACTTCGGGGTTCCTTGTACTTTCCTTACTTGTTGGTGATATTCTAAACAGATATTCTTCTAACCAAATATATTAATTTAATTTTCGTTATTCAACCCTCTATCAATCGTATTCATTCCAGCAATTTTCTGCTTCTTCTGCTCCCTCCATTTGTTAACTCCGAAAATTGCAGAAGGTAAAGATTTAGGCGGCTTTTATTTATTTATTTGTTATTTTGTTATTTGCATAACTCAAAAAGTATTCAACCAAATTGCACCGAATTTTGACACATGATTGGTCAATATACAGAACCATCTGGTTAAATTTTGTGAGTGATCCGGTCAAAGGTCAAGGTCATTTATAACTCAAAAAATATTCAACGTTGGCCCAATTCAGAACGGTACTAGGACAAAGTATCAAAAGACAGAGTATCGAAGGACAAAGTATCGACATATCTACGGCCAGTACTATTTTCATATAACAGGTGCATTAATTAGATTATACTTTACAGAACACGTGAAAAAAAACAGTTACTTCTAACAATGTAGTAATTGTCTTACGAATACATTTTACAGAACAAAACTAGGGTAAAAAAATAGAATAGTTACCAATTCAAACTCAATTCTATATTATTTTATCTACGCTATTTTAACCAATTAATAATATTTTCATTTAAAATTCAATAGAAAGTATAATTTTCAATATGAATAATTATTTCAAACGGAAAAATAATTTTTCATACTAAATGTATGAATTAACTAGCGGCCAAGCTCATTTTTATTAAGGAAATTAATAATTGAAGGGATAACAGGCCTATTTATACTAAATTGCCAGTAACGGCTACAGCTTCAAATATTTACTTAATTAAGGGTTTACCATACATTGGCCCAGTGTTTAATAGCAATGGGGTTCCAATGCCCGGTCGTGCCTTTACTTTGCCAACGTTTACCGAAGTTGGTCCGATATTGCAATGTTATCAGGGTAATGGTCTTTTATATCTGAAAAGGTATTCAACCAAATTGCCTTAAATTTGGTGAGATGTTTGATTGGTCATCATCCAGGAACCATTTTATTAGATTTTGGGAGCGAACGGGTAACAGGTCAAGTTCATTTTTAACTCTAGGATCATTAGGTAGGAATATTTAAACCGAAATTCTCATGTTTTAGAACCTAAATTAATTACTATCGTATCTAACTTTACATTCTACATGTTGGCAAAGTTTTAAATTCATTCTATTATGAATGAATTAATGCCAAACCCACTAAGTTGTTTTGTTTGTTTTTATAGACTATTATATATTTTTAGTTTGAATGTTAATATATTTCATAGTCGCAAATTTCCCACAATGACAGTTTACCCACAATGGGAGTTTTCCCGGGAGCAATTTTCCACGCACGATCTCAAACTCCTTTTCGAGCCGAGACGAAATCAATCACCATAACAATTGAACAGGTTTGGCTGGTTAGAAGGACATGAATAGCGTCAGCAATGATGGACAGTTTAACGTAGCATTTCAAACTATGTATATTCACAATGAGGTGGTTCAAAGTATTTCACAGACCGGCAGTGTGAGAGTTTACAATGCTACTTCCTTGCTACAGGTAACAGTGTCTACCTAAAGCCATAGGTGGCAAAAATAGCTTTTCCTCAACTTAACAAAGGCTGCCGGCGCAAGATAGATACTGAACAAAAAACCTACCTATTGATAACGAGGATGTGGAAAGGTAAATATACACTAGTCTGATCTATAGCTACACAGATAATTTAAATTACAACAGTTCCAGAACAAAGGTCACAACCTTCGCTTTATTATACGCTGCAAATAAAATTTTACTTATAGGGAGAAGCAAAAAAAGAATAAATCTAAAACTAGTTATGTTCTTTAGAATTAACTTGAAGAAGCAAAACTTGCAGATACTACTTCAAAATATGCAAATATTTAGAAGAATATTACAATTAATAATAAAACTAATGACAGAAAAGATACTCGATTTACATTAGAACATAGAGATTAAAATCTGCAGAGAAAGCAAAGGAAATTGCAGACTACAAAAGGAAAATTAAAATACAAGGGACTTTAAAAAAAAGTGGGACGGGAAAGCACATTGTGTTCTTTCAGAAATGCCATTTTAAATTTCCGAATTAGAAGCACTTAAAATGCGTCAAATGCCATTTTACTACATCACTTCAAAGAAAAAGAATGGATCTTTATGATTATTGAACAGGAATTGTCCTATATCGTATAAGGCACATCTCTTGAGGTCCCATAAAAGTTGTTGAAAATGACCCCTACAGTCTGAAGATAGAACGACACACGCTCAGAAGGTGCTAGGAAAATTACCACTAGGAAGATTGCCCCCGGGAAAACTGCCACTGGGAAAATTGCCCTGTGGGAAGATTGCCACACGGAAAATTGCCACTGTGTGAAAACTGCCACCCGGAAAATGGCCACTGTACATATATAAATTCATTGTGATTTTTTTTTTCGAAGATCACAAAAATCATAGTTACTGAATGCAATGTTGATCAGAATTTAATATATAAGAATTTTTATAATGTGTACATCTCATTTTGACAAGTTATACGATCTAATTGAATTTTTCCGTCGGTGGGTGTGAGTGTGCTGATACGTAATTAATTCTTAGCTTAATGTGTATAATTGTTCCCTGAAGAGGTTAAACCAATAATAAATAAAATCTTGTTGCATTATAGTTTCAATAATAAATAAAATCTTGCTACATTAATTTCACGATATACAACAAAACATCTTGCATCAGTTTCACAATAAATAGTTACGTCTTAGACAAAAAAGTCAAAAAGAATTTCACTAACTCAAATAAATTAGTTATTAAATTATTTTTAAATATTTCAAACCGAAATGTCTCTCAGGCTCATTGATCGTTCCAGGGTTGAATATTTTTTTCAACATATCAATGAAAGATGAACGCACAGTGAGAATATTTCTTAACATAAGATTCGAATACTTTTGTATTCAGTTCGGTATATTTTTTATAGAGTAAAATATTTTTTCAGTTTGTTAATATATTTTATAGTGGCAATTTTCCGGGTGGCAGTTTTCCCGGGGGCAATCTTCAAAGTGGCAATTTTCCGCGCACGTCTTCAGAACATTCTTGCAAACTTTCTTGAGTCTCCTGGTCTCATCTTTGAACACATTGACTCAATGGAATCTGGTTTTTCCTTATAAACTCGAGTTTGCGCAGCAGCCAGATGTGGATTGAGATCTTGACAGGGATTTTTTTCTGTTCATTTGCTAATAAATCGACCTCCAAAGTTTTAATTTAGAAATTCTAGAGCTGCACTTGTAATAATTAAAAAATTATAGAAAATAATTAATAAATTATATGTTGTACATAATACTTAAATTCAATGACAGTGGGTACAATTTTAGGTGGACACACTGTACAATATCTGTTCATGTATTTAGATTTCAATTGATATAATAGATGAATATAGTCTTACAGAAAAGATAAGAAAAAGATAATAATATGAACATAAAATATAATGAGATAAAAAATTTTTTATTACTATAAAAAAAAAATAATGAGATAAAAAAAAGTTGGACTTGGTCATACAGTTGGTAAATTATTATAATGTTGTTTGATTAAATTCGAATGGAAGTTCGTATTGTTAAAAAAAATATTTTCTACTCTATAAAACGACCGAATATTAGTGTGATCCGTAGCCATGTATACATTAGCGACCAAAATATAAGGGTCAGAAAGAAAAAGTTATTTAAATAACTAATTGAAAAAAAGTACAAAACACACATTCCTGAAATTTTTCAGGCATTTGCACATAGAACTCATAAGTATTTGTATGAACTTTCTAATCAAACAAAAATATAGCTCTGACAAAAGTTAAGGGTTACTCTCACAAGTTTTGAAAAATTTACGAATAAAGGCCATTAAATTTATACTTTGTGAATATTTCTTTGGTATATCTCTTCATTACATTTTCTGCAATAGAATTAAACTAATTTTGCACAAAATGAAGGAGTTATTCTTTTTCCATTCATCCTCCAGAAATGTCCACAATTCTTCCACATTGGTTGGGTTTCTTCTCAGATTACGATCTCCAATTATTTTTCACACACACAGAGAACGGTTTTGTTGATACAACAAAAAAAAGTAGGTTTTTGGTTGTATCAACAAAATAAGTTAGTCAGCTATGAGCCATCAAAATAATTTTGTTACAGTAAATATTTATTTTTGTTAAGGTTTTTTTGTTATAGGTACACTAGAATTTTTAAGGTTACAGTAACTAGAGCTTATTAGTTATAGTAACATTACAATACTGTTCCTTCAAAAAATGTATTTTGTTATGTCAACAAAAAGTATATTTAAAGTAACACAAATAATTTTTTGTAGTAACAAAATCTTCTTGTTATTTTAACTGAAAAAATAGATTATGTTGTTTTAATTACTATTTCTTATTTTATTGCATATAGTGTATATGTAAATTTGGCTTTATATCATTTATTTTAATGTTACAAGTTGTTTTATACAAATTAAATGGGAATAAATGAACATATAAATGAAGTGGTACATTCAGGACTCGAACCAACGATCTCCAATCTCCAGTCTGCGGCGCTAACCTCTCAGCCATCCTGGACATGGTAGAAGTAGGATTGAAGTGAACTATAAGCAATATGAAAACATACAAGCCATTTAAAGAAATTATAGATAAATATTATTTTATATTCTATTGATACCGTATCTTTTCTTTTTTATAATGACAAGCAATAGAAAATTTAAATTGAATATTTTTAAAATAGCTATCTATTAATATTTATCAATTCCCACCTACCTACCTAGTTTCTTACTAGGTTTTATTAATCAATACCTACATAGATACCTACATAGTGTGTGTCATTACTTACGTAGTTATCATACGTAAAAAAGGCTTCAGAATGAACTTGCTGTAGCTAATATGTATCGATATTTTTACCATTAAGATTTGCCCCAAGACTCAATGCATAACTTTTTCCCGCGTAAACCAGACGAGGGACATCACGCGTGGGACAGACGTGGGAATATCGATACAAAATAGCACTCAAGAAACACGTATATATTTATATATATATTAATTTTGTACGAACAATGAATACATATTGTGGTAACTTAAAATTTATATGAAGCCTAATAACAAAAAGAAATGGCAGATAATTATTACTAATGACAATATAATATTGTTAATAGTAAAAAATATATCAACAAAAATATAATATTATTGTAGCAAAATTATTATTTATAAAGACAAAGGTATTTTGTTAACAACAATGTTATATTTTAACTAAATTTTTCAGTTACTACTACAAATACGTTTTGTTATAAATAAAAAAACATTTAACAATATTGTATTGTTATCATAGCAATATTTAAGTTAATATGAACAAAACTTTTTTAGTAACCTTAACAATATTCCATTAAAAAAATTGTACTGTTAACTTAAAAAAATATTTTGTTGTAGTGAAGAAACTTTTGAACAATATTTTATTGTTGATTCAACTCAATTGATGGTTAATATAACAAAAATTTCCAATTACAATAACCAAATGTTATCGCCAAAATACGTTTTGTAAATATAACAAAACCGTTCTCTGTGTGCAGCATTCTCAATTTCATTGAGGTCAGGGCTCTGTGCAGGGTAGCTCATTAGAGATCTTCATTTCCTAAGTAGGTCCTAACTTTTTTAACAGTATGGGAAGGTACGTTGTCCTGCATGAAATCAGAGGTTGCAGGTCAGCTGCTCGTAGATAAAGGAGAGTATGATGACGAAGGAGCTGTTTGTATACTTGTGCGTTAACCCTTCTGTGCAGACGAACAATGGAACCAGGTTCAGCAGAAGAAATGGTCCCCAAACAATCATCTTCCAATTCAACTGTTTTTTTTTGACGCGTTAAGACTTTACAGTTTCCCAACTTTGCAACTAAAAATATACACCCTAACTCACGAGAAATCTGTTAGCAGCAAGAAACATTAACGTAGTTAATATACCTAATTTAGCAGTGTTGAAACGGATATATATTTTTTTAACACCTGTATGATCTTCTTTTGGGAGGTCTCCCAGTCTTCGGGTTGAAATCAACCACTTCATACTGCTATTACTTAGCCACATTACGTTTATACCTTCTGCTTTAGAAATCTCTGACAGCGACTTTCCATTTCAAAAAAGAAACACAACCCTGTTTCTATCAGCAATATTCAACTATTGGTGTAGGAACAGCCATGTTATATATTTTGTTTCATGAATTCGCCGCCTTACACTTTGATTTTGTTATTGCAGCTTGTCTTCTAAACATGAATTAAATAGACAAACTATTGATAGAATATTTGTTCCAATGCTTTGCAATTTCATAAGAATAGATATGAGCTCTATATGTGAATGCGCACAATATTTTTTTCAATTAACGATTTAGTAAACTTGTGCTTACCGACCCTTATATTTTGGCAGTTACTGTATACTGCCATAAATTCAAACACATTTTAGTGTCTACGACTCAACAGTAATATTTGTTAACCGTTGGTTAGATATCTTTGCATAGCACTAAATTATGTATATCGTCTTTAAATCATTAGTCTTCAAAGTAATCACAATAAATTAATTTCCGATTCTACCGTTTCACAAACTAATATCCAATATGTTCAAACTCTCAATTTTAGTGCATAACAACGCTAAAATCGAAAGGTTTTTAATCAGTTCGAGAGTGTAGGGGCATACATTTTATTCTTATTACAGTATAGATTATTTGTGTGAATTGATGTCTTTTTAAGCCTCTCTCACGAACCTAATCTGACGTCATTGGTCAAAAAACAGTAAAAGAAATTAGCTTCGTATCATCTACCACCACCCGAGGACAAGTCAATGGATGCAGAAAAGCTACTCTGTGAACAGTCATTTATCAAGTATTTATTTATTTAAGTAGGGGCTTAAAGTGTGCTTCGTAACCAAAGGCTGACGTCAAAAGGAAATTAAGTACAAAGGACTGGAAAAAGCAAAGCAGTCAGAAAGGAAAGTGGTTCCATGAAAAAATCACCTACCACAGTCTGTGACAATGCTCATGAAAGCAGAAAAGCTACTCTTTCCACTTACCAAGAAACGGTGGTTGCACTCACTGATGGAAGGGGTGATAGTAAATGAGGCCTACTAGTCTACCTAACACAACTAAGACCTCGAGTTAAAGAGCATACCTTTAGCGCTATCCTCTAGAACTGCAAGGTGATTTCATAATATTAACGATTAGTTGAAAAGGTTTCTCTATCTTTTACAATGCAAGTAGATGGACTTCTTAAATGAAGTAAAAATTCACTCCATAGTACAGTATCACAAGCACTACCTAACGATAGCCTCGAGATATTCAGTTCTATTTGGTTAAAAGAAAGATGGCGATACACTATATAATTTGTATTTACAGAGAATACACACAAATCACTTTAATAATATTTAACAGTTAGCCAAATAACTGAACAAATTGGATGAATTCATTTTATTACTATACAATAAGGAGTCAACTCTTCTATCCAAATGATTTCTCAGTTCTTACGTATAACAGAATATTCTCATTTGTTCTGATTAGTGAGAAGAGAATTTTCCTGAGCTTTCAAAGCTTCAAAAAAATGAAGTCCTATGAGTCAACCCAATTAGGAACATCTCAACGGATTCTTCGTAATTAACGACAAGAAGCTCACGATATAAAACTTGTACTGTTAGGCGTCTGATAAATATTATTATTATTCATTCGAATATAAAATCTAGGAAATGATTTACTAATTTAGAAAATATATCAACAGGCGAAGATATCCAACAGATGACATTAACTTAAATTAAAAATTTATAACGGATTTAGCTATCGTTTGCAAATAACGAAAAAACAAAGAAAAAAACTGGTGCCCATGTTTTTGTATGATTAAAAGTTCGAATCCTGTTTAACTAGAAATAATTGTGTGCAATGTGATTACAAGTGAATGGAACTTCAAGAACCGAAGCCTTGTGAGACAAATAAAGCTAAGGAATTTCTCAAAGCAAAATACAGTCTAATAAATAGAAGCTCTAGCTGACCACTCTGTCTATAGACAAAAAGAGTTCCGAATTTGAACATAAATCAATTTGAAGGTTTCGAAACTGCAACAAGATACAAAATATTTACAGAGTTATGTACAGTTAGTCACGCCACAAACGGTTGTTCAAGTACTGAGAACCATTGAGTTTCACGAGGTTCAAGGAGTTATCTGCTCTTCTCAGGAGCAAGGTAGAGTTCATCACTCAATACAAATAGTATCCATAACATTAATTTGTACAAAGGTTTGAATAAATAGCAAGCACACTCCTGCCAACCAATTTAGTTATGAATTGCATTTATATTTAGTGATGAAGAAACTACAACTCCGTGAGAGAATCGGACAGATGTGCCTTCACCTCTCAGTTCTCATTGTCACTCTCACTACTCGAATCTCCGCTGGAACTCGAAGAGTCAGAACTAGAACTGGAGGAGCTGCTAGAACTGGAATTGCTAGAGGAACTACTAGAAGAGTTGGTTCTTTTTCTAGTCTCAGAATTGGTGGGTATGACAAGCTTCTCCTCCTCTATCGTCTGCCACATGCTGGTGTTATTGTTTGCCCCGATAGTGCGAGCTGCTGGCTGTTTGCTGGTGAGGGGCGTGTCGTGGAAGGCGGTGCGTTTCTTGGGTACCTTGGAGGTGACTGGGGTAGAACCTATGCTGTTGTAGTACTCGTATAGATCTGAGTGAACCGTCCTGTCTAGTTCCTTCTGCAGATCCTCCTCTTTCTTCTGCTTCAAAGTACTGACGCAGTCATTGCAGTACCAGTTGCCTAAAAAGATAACAAATTCATACATTTACAAACTAATAAGAATAAAAAGGAGTCATCTAATAAGCTAAGCACAGTTCATTATTTTAAACTAAGGTATTTGCTACCTGTTTATTATGCCATTGTAATAGAAAAACAAGTCTGTTAAAAGTTTAATTCGTCTTGGAATAATTATAATTAACAAAATGAGATATTGTGTGAATTCAAAATTGATTAAATTACAAATTTTTAGAGTATAGTTAAACTTTTCTATCACACAACCATCACTTCTATATTAATTATCAGTAAATAAAATCAAATTGTGTGAAAAGACGATGCATTTCACTTTCAACACAGAACATTGCAAAAAGATATTAGTTAACTGATAGGTAATTTGCATCATTCGAAAATTAATAAATATATGATGGTAAAATTAACTCATTTCAAGAAAAAATACCGTAGCTATTTGTTGAGAATATACCTTTGATGTAGCTAGGAAAATAAATTGCTAGGTAGTAAAGAAATTGAAATCATTTGACTTCCATGTAATCATCATGTATTATAAAGCATGTAGAAAAACAAAGTAACGAAACTAAAACAAAAGGAAAAAAGTTAAAATGATTCCAATTTCTTGTCAGGAAAGACAGTAAAAGCATAAAAAAAATACTGCATCAGCTGTTAATCCTTTCACTACCTAATGATTTTTTCATATAGACCAGTAGTATTTTATGTGTAAGTTAGAAATATAAATTACAACTTTTCCCCTGTAACTGAACAAATAAGAAGAAAAATAGGATTTTTGGCACATATTACCACAACGGTAGGGGTAAAAAGATGATCTCACCTTCAGGAGCTGCCATGATGCCCACACACTCGAAGTGGAACCACTGGTACTTGCAGTCCTGATTGTCACAGCCAATCATGTCAGACACCTCATCATAGGGACACTGACACAGGCAGTAGAGGGTCTCTGGTTTACCAGTCCATCCTGAGTCTTCGCCTGTGAACAGTAACCAGGAATTACAACTTAACTTAAATAATATTAGTGACTAGGTATTACTCAGAGTACAGAAGGGTAACTTGACCAGAGCTACTACTGTTCTTCTACTGTTTAAATGGCATTACCATCCTAAATAGATTTATAAATATACAAGCATCAAATTCCTTGCAAAATTATTGTTAGGTGTTTATTTTTTTTTCAAAATGAGACTAAACTTCTGATTTGGCTACAGTTGAAGGACATACCTATTCCTTCTACTTCGTCCACTATAGCAGACTTCCTGGGTTTCTTCCTAGGAGGTTTCTTGGCTGGAAGAGGCTTGATGTTGAGACCTTTGCGTTTAGCAGAGGATTTGATGGAGGCAGACTGCTTAGCATTTGCTGGCGGAGCAGTCTTTGGAGTTGCTTCAGAACCTTCCAAAGTGTTCTGCTGCGTGCGACTTCCATGAAAGTTGTCCAAGTGATACTGGAGTGCTTCCAGTGAATGCCAGGGGGAAGAGGTTTCACAATATGGACAATCATAGCTCAAATTTTGACTTTTGGTGGCACTGTGAACCATGAAAAAGTGTAGACTCAGAACTGTCCAGGAATCGAATCCTTTGTAGCAAAAGTTGCAAACAAAAGACTGGTCGACTCTGACGTGATCAAACATGGCATGTCTGTCCGAAAGATGTACAACAAGATCGACTATCTTGTTGAGCTTAGGTTGAGAGTCACACACGCGGCATATAATTTCACTCTTCCTGGATAATGCTTTCTGAGCTTTGTGGGCATAGTAGAGATGGAAGTAAAACGCTCCATCTTCTCTGAACCTCAAACCACACAAGCATTGGAAAGTACCATCAGGATTACGAACCCTTTGGTGGTGCTGAAGGTGGTGCTCTGTCACATCATCAGGATTAGTGAAAATATAAGTACAAAATCCACACTGATACAGGCCCTGGCTAATAACGATAGCCGGATGAAAAAGGTACAGGTGCAGCAGTTTTCCTCCAGGTCCCGTAAATACTTTTTCACAGGGTTTGCATCGGCTAGATCCTATGCTCGACTCAACCGTTGTTACCATGTTAGCTTTAAGGATTGGTTCCAGTTCAGGTTTAGTGTCTTGGCGAATTTTCCTCAGTTCCTCCACAGAGGCAATCAAGCTCTGTTGGGAGGCGACAGAGGTGGAAGTTTGCTGGGAACTAGCCTTTGCATTTGCCTTGCTAGTCTTTCTGCTAGGGGATTTGATTTTCTTTATGCTGTCCTGCAGGTGACGTGGGACAATCTTTTCTCTTTTGCTGGAAAGAATATTGTCTTTAGTTGTAGCTTGCTTTTTAGTTGCACTCTGAGATTTTTTAGGAGTAGAATTATCAAATTCCTTATTAGGCCCTCGTTTAGGTGTTGATTTATTAATCTGAGAGATACGTTTACTTTCTGTTCTTTCTTCAGATTCACTGAGAGAAGTGTACATATCTGATTCTGTCAACTTTTCAGATTCTTCATCAGAAGAATCTGAACTGCTGTCAAAATCGTGGAGGAAGGAAGTTTCAGCTTTGTTGTGTTTTTTCTTATTGTGCTTATCAAGCAATCTTCTGGATATAAAAGACCTAGAACAAGATTGACAAGAGTGGGGCTTCACTCCAGAATGGATGCGGCAGTGAACTTTCAAATTATTAGCATGATAGAAAGATTCACTGCAGACATCACATTTCAAATTGGCGGTAGCTTCTTTCTTATGAATGTGCAGAACGTGCTGTGCAAGAGAAGCTTGTGAAGTGAACTCTTTGATACAATGAGGACACTTTTGGTAGTTGTGCTTCCATTCCTTGTGTTTAGCTAGATGGAAATCTCGAACAAATTTCTCACCACATTCATTGCACTCAAACTTTTTCTCAAGCTTGCAAAGATTATAATGGAGCTGTCTGGATTTCTCCTGTTTAAAAACTTTACCACATTTGAAGCAGGGTGCAGCACTAGGTCCTCCAGCTCTTTTCTCAAATACTAGCATGCTGGTGCGATTGCTGAACTCCCTCACTAAAGTGAGTGGCCTAGCTTCATTAGGGAGGTGGGACATGTGGAAAGAGTGAACAAGCACAGTTGAGACTGGAGCAGTAAAACCACAGTAGCATTTCACCACACAAGCTTCATGACATTGCTGAAGGTGAACCTTCAAAGCCCTAAGAAGTACGCTCACTCCACATTCTACACACTCGCACCTATATTTACCACACAAATCCTTCAGAATATTGTCACTCATAGAATCTGCATCTATGAAAGCATTCTCACCCAGGCCTTTAGATTCTTTGGCAGATGGTTTCTTCTTGATGAACAACTTCTTGGTATTGAGAGTGAGAGGAGGCACAGACCTAACCTGCTTTTCTTCTACAGGTGATCTGATGGGAGAGCTTAAATCATTGAAATTATTTTCATAAGGATGAGTAGGAGAACTCTGTTTACTATCTATTTCAAGATCTGGTTCACTGTCATCTGCGCCTGATGAGTCAGCATCGTGAGATATTTCTGCTGCGGCAGCACCAATGGATTTGTGTGGAGTTTTCAGACCTTTGAAAGAGACATTACGAGGACTCTGCATTGCATCCACAATAGGCGCTGCGGGAGAACTAGGCAACTTGAGGGGAGACAGAGACACAGAACAGTAAGATCCAAACAAGTTGTCTTCAGCATCAGTTGCTTCACTTCTTTGATGTTCTGCCACTTGATTACCAGCATCAACAGCGCAATCCACATTATCAACAATTGTCCTAGTTTCGGCATCAGAAAAACTTATTGGAATGAGGGGGTCCCACTGAGCCATCAGACCCCCAGATGACATCCACACCTTTACGAGTCCTGTGTCCTTATTAGGAGTTACATCTGAGTACCGGGGACGTTTCAACTGCTCACTTTTGATAACCTGCCAAGCATCGTACCATGATTGCAAACCGTGAGCCATCAAGCGATGTTGCTTCACGTCAGTGCTATTTAGACCAATAAACTCGCACACAAAGCAAGGCATCGAGTGTTTCAAAAACTTATGACACAGGTACTTTAGAGGACTGTTGAAATAGACATAAGAACAGATGCACTTAGTAAGTGTTTCATTAGGAATGTCATGTCCATGAACTTCTTTCAGATGATAGCAAAGAACAGAAGAGGTATCAAATATGGATAGACAGCCAGACACTGGACAGGACCATGGGGGATTGGAGTTCTCACACTGGAACAGTCCTAATTCACATTGATCACAGAGTTGCACAACCACTAACTCATGAATGAAAAGATTAATGGTGTAAGTTCTAGAACAGAGCAGGCACCTCCCTTTCTTTTTAGTAACGTCAAACACAACTAGTTGACTCACATTGTTGACAAGATGGTAACTTTGGCCATCAATGGATTTCCACACTCCATCCAAAGACCTTGCCACACCTGCATTGATCACTGTGAGCATAGAGCCTTTGCAGTTTTTCAACAGATTGTTCATTTGGTCAATTTCTAGTCCAGCCCAGTCCGGAAAATGTGTGGAGAGCAAATGGGCAATGAGGGATCTTACTGTAGAGAAAGGAGGCAGGAAGCATTGTTGAGAACCGTCCTCATTTTCTATGATAGTGCTGCACTGAGGCAGAGGGCAAATGAAGCTATGTTTGTTGATGGAATGAATCACAGCTTTTAGAGGAGATAACTTCACTTCTTTGTTGGGACAAAATCTACACCTATCAATTTTCTTGTGGAAAGTAATGCAGTGAGCAAGTAAATTAGGAGCCCAACTGCCACATTTGGGACACCAGCCAGCAAAAGGTTTATCTAAATGAGCTGATAATAAGTGTTCAACAACTTCAGAGGATTTGTCAAAAGAAAAGTGACAGTAATTGCAAGTGCTGATAAGGTTGTTGATATTTGTACAATCATTGCAGGTACTAAGTGGGTAGTTGACTTTGAGTTTGTACACACTGCCAATGCGAGTAGAGCAGACTCTGCACCTCCCATAACAGGTGTTTGGATGCAAGCCCATGGACAAAACACAAGCCATTGTTCTTCTGCTTTTGGCTGGTAAAGAACCTAACAATCTAAGTATTAGAGCCCAAGCAGCAACCAGAGGCGTGCTGACAGAATGAATGGAGTGTCTGTGGTGTGATATCACTTGCGGTAGTGAGCAGGGCTGAACACTGAAGAGAGGACTGTTATGGCAGAGTAGACAGCAATAAGCTACTGACTGTCCTGTCCACCATACAGCTACTTGTTCATCCAGGGATGAGTCTATGGAAGGGACAGAGGTGCGGGATAATAAAGAGGGAGGTGGATGTAATCCATGGACTATCATTTCGTGCAGACTTCTCTCTGGCTGTCCCAAAACTAAAAGACAAACACTACATGCCTCAAGGCACTTCTCCTCCAAGCGAGCACCATCACCAGGAGCAGGCCACCTTGACAGTTTGTTTTTAGCAACGTCAGTGAGCAAGTCCTGTTCTATTGCCCTGAGTATGTGTAAATGATTTGACCTGATATGACCGTGTAATGATACTGCCCCTTTCATAACGCCACAATACCCTTCATCGAATGGACACTGGTATCTCTGTTTGTGACCAACTAAACTGTGATGTAATATAGCCCAGCTAGAGTCTAAACTAACTCTACAAAATTTACAAATCCCTTTGATATTCTCTTCACCAGTAAAACCTTCAAAATTAGACAAATCAATAGACTGAAATAAAACATCCATTGTTTGTTTTGACAAATTCAAAGATTTTCCATCAGAG
This sequence comes from Caprella mutica, assembly GCA_947561585.1. Taxonomy (NCBI): domain Eukaryota; kingdom Metazoa; phylum Arthropoda; class Malacostraca; order Amphipoda; family Caprellidae; genus Caprella; species Caprella mutica. Next base: position 261,918 of record CANNZV010000206.1, read on the forward strand.
GAAACAGAAGAAGACTTCAGAATTTCATACACTAAATTTGTTTCAATATCATTAAACTGTGGATTATCAACTGCTAATGTTATGGATTGATTGATTTCTTGATCACTTTGATCTGTTTCCATTGGCTCTAAGTTCTCTTCCAAATCATTTTCCTTTGGAGTACTTCCTGCCGTTACTCCAGAAATATCAGTTTTCTCAACTGGACTCTCTGTATTAGATAAACTTGAACAGCTGTTTACACCAGAATCTTCAGTGTCACATTTCTTATGGCAGATGATTTCATTTTTTGTTAAATCCGTCAAACATTGTTGCTTCAAATCTTCAACGTAACCATTGATGTTCGAGTCATTTCTGTGATTAGAAGAACTGCAGTTGGACTTACTAGGATAGGATATTGAAGAACTTCCATTGGCTTTAGTGGCAGACACGTCATTGGAAGAAGCATTTCTATGTCTGCCAGAAGATCTAGTGTTTTTTCTAGAGGGGGAGGAATTAATTGTGTCTGATGCCATGTCTATATCTTTACTAACAGATTTTACTTTGTGTTTATCAGGAGGAGACTCTTTCTTGCCACTTTCTATACCATGACAATTACTTTTTCCACTAACAATTTTCTCTCTAGGCTTATTTTCGGATTTACTATTTGAAGAGTTGACTTTACCAGGGCCGTCCTTCTGCTTCATACTCTTCATAATTATCTCCCAGTCACTCATAATGTCTCGGAACTTACTCATGATTGGGGGATAACTTATTTCTCATGGAAATGGAGAACATCAGCTTCAGAAGAAAGGCATGGCAATCAAAACCTGAAAAATGAAAAATAAATTAGCAAACATTTATGAACATAGCAAAAACATGAGATAATACATAGCAACAAATTTTATAGATTTAGATGCCAGTGAATCTATGCGCAAAATAATTGTGCCTTACATATATCTGGTAGATAATAATTACAATATGTAAAATGTTTAATTATTTATATGTTTAATATGTAAGTTTGTAACCAGATTCATATGGAAATCGTACAATCAACTCATTTAGAGCAGTCTGAATTATATACTATAAACAACTTAGTAAGTGAATCAAGTGAGAAATACTTTATAAAACTAGTATTTCATGGATGAGTTTGATAATCAGATTTTTAAATGAAAAGATACATGATATCTCTAACCATAAGAATAACTTCTAGAGATGCACCGATACCAGTACCAATTACAAATATTTTAAAATTCTTGTAACCGATACAGATACCAAGTCCGATACCAGTTAAAGTATAATATTCACGCCAAAGACACCAAAAATATTAGTTCTAGGTAAGTAGCTATCTTTGTTGCCTAGGTGTTTACAAGTATATACTGGTAATATTTAACTATTTTTTGGGATCAGATACCAATAACAAGATGCCCATAAAATACAGATACTTTATCCGATACCAATTACCAGATTCTCATAAAAATACCAATACTCTCAGATACTTTATCTCAGTGCATCTCTAATAATTTCATTGTCATTAAATTAGGTATTTACTAACCAAGAATTCTTAATGATGCTTTGCTGGAAAATATCACAGTATGAACAAAGAAAAGTAGAAATAAATTAATACATTAAACTGCGACTCATCTCGAAACATGTTAAAAATTTGTCAGCAATAAACACTCACCAAATTGGATGTTACCAGTGTAGTTGTGCTTGCTATCTTTCATTATTTTCCATTTTAAATATTCAAGTCTGAAATGCAAAATATATTAATAAATATATATAGTCGCATGGCTTGTGAAAGTAAAATAAATAAACAGAGTGATCTATAAAGGTTAATGGATGGTGTTCATGATGAGAATCTTTTTTGAATAAAAAAATGACACAGTAAATAAAAAACATTAAAATTGAGTACGGAATATTCAAGCCCATACGAAGTTTCACATGAAACTTTTTGGGCATATTCAAATCAGAAACAAAACAATGAGCATACAATCTTTTTCTTCAGTGCCATATTGGTGTTTCATACAAACAGAGATGGGCGAAAAGTACATCGAAAGTACTTAAGTACTAAGTACAAGTACTCGTAAGTCAATGTACTTGAAGTAGTTGCCCAAGTACTCAAATTAAAAAGTACTTTAAAAGTACAAGTACCAAGTACTCTTTAAAGTACTTAGAAGTACCAAGTGCATTTTACTATACAATTTAAAAATAGAAATAAAAAATTTATACTGTTAAGTCTGATAGTACATCATCACAGTGACTCTTTTCTCTGATAGTACATCATCACAGTGACTCTTTTCTCTGATAGTACATCATCACAGTGACTCTTTTCTCTGATAGTAAATCATCACAGTGACTCTTTTCTCTGATAGTACATCATTAAAGTGACTCTTTTCTCTGATAGTACATCATCACAGTGACTCTTTTCTCTGATAGTAAATCATCACAGTGACTCTTTTCACTGATAGTACATCATCACAGTGACTCTTTTCTCTGATAGTACATCATCACAGTGACTCTTTTCTCTGATAGTACATCATCACAGTGACTCTTTTCTCTGATAGTACATCATCACAGTGACTCTTTTCTCTGATAGTACATTATCACAGTGACTCTTTTCTCTGATAGTACATCATCACAGTGACTCTTTTCTCTGATAGTACATCATCACAGTGACTCTTTTCTCTGATAGTACATCATCACAGTGACTCTTTTCTCTGATAGTACATCATCACAGTGACTCTTTTCTCTGATAGTACATCATCACAGTGACTCTTTTCTCTGATAGTACATCATCACAGTGACTCTTTTCTCTGATAGTACATCATCACAGTGACTCTTTTCTCTGATAGTACATCATCACAGTGACTCTTTTCTCTGATAGTACATCATCACAGAGACTCTTTTCTCTGATAGTACATCATCACAGTGACTCTTTTCTCTGATAGTACATCATCACAGTGACTCTTTTCTCTGATAGTACATCATCACAGTGACTCTTTTCTCTGATAGTACATCATCACAGAGACTCTTTTCTCTGATAGTACATCATCACAGTGACTCTTTTCTCTGATAGTACATCATCACAGTGACTCTTTTCTCTGATAGTACATCATCACAGTGACTCTTTTCTCTGATAGTACATCATCACAGTGACTCTTTTCTCTGATAGTACATCATCACAGTGACTCTTTTCTCTGATAGTACATCATCACAGTGACTCTTTTCTCTGATAGTACATCATCACAGTGACTCTTTTCTCTGATAGTACATCATCACAGAGACTCTTTTCTCTGATAGTACATCATCACAGTGACTCTTTTCTCTGATAGTACATCATCACAGTGACTCTTTTCTCTGATAGTACATCATCACAGTGACTCTTTTCTCTGATAGTACATCATCACAGTGACTCTTTTCTCTGATAGTACATCATCACAGTGACTCTTTTCTCTGATAGTACATCATCACAGTGACTCTTTTCTCTGATAGTACATCATCACAGTGACTCTTTTATATGATAATACATCATCACAGTGACTCTTTTCTCTGATAGTACATCATCACAGTGACTCTTTTCTATGATAGTACATCATCACAGTGACTCTTTTCTCTGATAGTACATCATCCTCTTTCCTTTGATAGTACAGGGTGGGGCGTAAGTTTGGAAGCAATTTTTCAAACATTAATATAATTCTTAAAAATAAGTTCCGAAGTAGGTGATAGGGTTTGAACTATAGTAGAGACACTACATTATGACGTGCCAGTGTTATATTTAACAAAAATTTAGTCAATTCAAAAATGTCAGACAAAAGAGAAGCCATTATTGCTCTACACCGTGCCGGGAAGTCAGATTCCGTCATTTCAAAGACTCTCTCAATAGCGAGATCGACTGTTTGGAAGTGTGTGAAGCGTTTTAATGAGAGAGGAGACTTGACTGATCGTCCAAGAAGTGGTAGACCACGCTCACAACGCACCAAACAACTGATAAAATGTGCCCGAGAGAAGATCAGGAGGAACCCGAAAAGGTCAATACGATTGTTAGCCAAAGCAGCTAATGTGAGTCCCAGAACAATGAGAAGAGTTGTCAAAGAAGACCTAAAGATGTCCTCTTTCACCCTCCAAAAGAGACAGACTCTGTCAGAAGCTGTAAAGAAAAAGAGATTGGAGAGAAGCAAAGCACTTCTGAGAGAATTGAAGTCTGGCACGGCTGATGAAATTGTTTGGTCTGACGAAAAATTTTCACAGTGGAAATGGCTCACAACCGGAGGAATGACAGAATAATTGGTAAAAGTGCAAAAGACATCCCATACAAACAAAAAACTGTCCACAGAACCATGAAAACTGTTTCAGTAATGGTCTGGGCCGCCGTTTCAGAAACTTGGAGATCTCCTTTAATTTTTGTGGAACAAGGCGCCAAAATCAATGCCAAATGTTATATTGAGAATATTTTGACGCCAATGTTGGAGTCAGCTAAGGATCACTTCGGTAATGACACTCTATGGACATTTCAGCAAGACGGCGCGACTTCACATACTGCAAATGTCACTCAAAACTGGTGCCATGACCATCTTCCACGGTTTTGGTCCAAAGAAATGTGGCCTCCCTGCTCCCCAGATGTTAATCCTATGGACTTTTCGGTATGGTCCATTCTTGAATCAAAGGCCTGTGGTAAATTCCATCGCAGTGTGGATGATTTAAAGCGTTCGCTCCAGAGATCTTGGAAGGAAATTTCACAAGAACAGTTGCGTGCCGCAGTAGGAGGAG